>VTPC01090728.1:223208-289902 GCA_011009095.1 Ignelater luminosus
TTTTGATTTATTAGAACCAGCTACTTGGCCTTATGAAGAAATAACATTACCATGGACAGCTGCTGAAAGAAAATTAAATTGTTTAAGTGAAATCTTAAAATATCCAATCGATTTAAACGATTTTCGGGATTTTGATGACAGTAACATAGAATCAAAGAATGATCCAATCCCTGCAACTATTTATACAAAAAGCCAAAAAGATCGTTAGTACTATTGCAATCAGCAGTGCTGAAGCTGAAAGAGGTTTCAGTTTAATGAATGCAATATGTACGAAGGTGAGAAACAGTTTAACAGTAGATCATATATTAGATCTAATGACAATAAATCTGTTGGGAAAAGAGTTAATGGATTGGGATGCAACTCCATTTGTAAAATCATGGTTAAATTGCAATCACAGGCTGGCTACAGATACACAAGTTCGACAAAGATCTACGAAAGCAATCTGTGAAAATAGACTAGCTATATGGAATTTACAGTAAATTGCAATGTACCAATATATTACCTATATTTTCATTTCATTTCATTTTCATTTAATATAAATGTTATATTTTTTATATCAGTAAAATTTATAATAAACTTATATGTTTCTATTTTCTATTACGTATGTCGCGTAGACGTTTTTTTTTGTAAGAGCCGGTTGTTAAACATTTACCAGCACATCACTGTCTATAATGCCGAGACATTTGTGGAAATATCATTAATTGACATTAATTTGACATATTTCGTTTTTACGAAACAATAGCTTCACATTTGTCACAGATTTTTTTGATTATTTCGTTTATTTCTATAAATAACCTTAACGATACTTGCATCTTCAAAATTGTCTAAAAGAGCAGTTCCCAAAAACGTAACACAATACGGGGGTCCCGTTTAGAAACAATCATTTTTGTTGTCACTACAGAAAATGATATATCATATTTAGTAGTATCTTAATAACAAATTTAATACCAATCCAACGATTACTCATGGAAATAGTGAATTCATGCATTATGGGGATTTTATATGTAAAGTTTTTAATCTTGAATTCTGTCTTTGCCGAGCATTATGGAAAAAAATGTTTAGAATAAAAAGTTATTCAAAATTAATTCTACATAAAATGAGCTCCAAATTTTTGTTTCAATTTAGCTAACTTTTTATTTAGAACTGAGAAAACACCTTCCTAGTTCTATTTCTTTTATTTATTCTATGACTTGTGGCCTTGAGAAAAGCCATTTTGAAGTCTATCTTTGTTATTTTAATTTTAGTCGCTAATACGGCTTTAAAAATAGTCTTTTTAGAGCCACAAACAATTAATAAAACAAAAACCGTAAAAAGTGTTTTTTTTTAGTTCTTCTAAAT
The DNA here is from genome assembly GCA_011009095.1 of Ignelater luminosus. Classification (NCBI taxonomy): domain Eukaryota; kingdom Metazoa; phylum Arthropoda; class Insecta; order Coleoptera; family Elateridae; genus Ignelater; species Ignelater luminosus. The sequence continues at coordinate 224,547 of VTPC01090728.1, forward strand.
AAAAAATCGCCTACATTTAAACAAAAAGTTTGAGCTTGTGCAGAATAAAATTGCAAACGGCATTAATGAAGCGCCTTTAAACCAGACATAAGGTTTATTAATAAAGGTGAAATAAAAACCTGGATTACTTTAATACATAATATGTAGTTGACAAGTATTTTTTCAAGGTATTAAGTTATTTTCATCCGAAGTACTTAAATTCGCATTAGATATCATATATTTAATAGCTTAAATGAGAAAACTGTGAAATTCAAAAAACTAAACTTAAAACTAAAAGCCTAAAATCATATTAGTTTACTCAGTTCTATATTTTGTAACCGTTTCCCACTTCTTTTGGAAAATATCGAGAAATTGTATCTTTTCGTAATTATTTTACTGCAAAACCATTCTTGCACTGACGATTTTAATTCCATCCACCTTCACCGAGCAAAAGCGTACAGAATATGTATTTGTAAAAAAGAGCTTTATTTTTAAATGCCTTAATCCCCTTGCAGTTATCAAGATACAAGGTACATCCTTTATATTTTGAAAGCGATCAAACGTTAAAGCAATGAAAGTGAACGAACATATATGATTTTTGGTCATATGAGCATTATCTTACACTACTTCGCTATTTAATATATGTAGTTTAATTTTTGTGCTTATCGCCACCTTAAGTGATATTTATCTGGACATCACTATTTATATAAAATTTAAGTATTCTTTTTTTCTATAGTAGATAGAACAATACAGAATAATGACTGCGTTTGTTACACTTTTAATTTAATTTGTAATACTTTTTGTACTGTACTTATATAAATTTATACAATCCTGGCCTAAAAATTTTCCTCCAGGTAATAACAATCCATTTTGATTAATTTTACAAGTATTCAGAAAAATATACTTCTTTGTATTTAGGTCCACGCCGAATACCAATATTAGGAAGTTACTAGGCTATATTAAAAGAAAATTATCATTTCTTACATAAAGCCACAGAGATTTTGGCAAAACGCTATAATACAGATATTCTTGGAATATTTCTGGGGTCTACACCTACAGTTGTAATTCATGGTTACGATCTTTGCAAGGAAGCGTTGACAAAAGAGGAATTTATTGGGCGTAATGATACGATCCTAAACAGAGGAAGAAGTCTTGGTGAACTGATAGGTACGAGAATATATTTCGGTTTTCTATTTTAATTAAGCAAATGGATAATTATCCAGGCACCGGATATGTCTAAGTGCGAATATCAAACATAGCAGTGTGTTGAGGGGAAAAAATAAGCAGTTTGTGTTTTTCTATTTACCACTTTGATAAATACTTAAAGAAATGGCAAAATATTAGATTTCGAAATGTCGTGCAAAGGCTGTTGCACTGCGCATTAGGATGATCCTTATTTTGTAAAAATTTATTTTTCTCAAATCTCACTGTGTAGAGTAGTACCATTTTATGAAAAAGTGACCAGGAGTTTTTTGTAGAATTAGAAGTAGTAACTATGATGATTTATAACGTAGAACACAGATTATAAATTCTAATAGTTGCTGTTTTTTTCTCTTTATTTTTAATAATTAAATTATGTTTACTTTTGGTTAATTAGGTAGGTTTGAAATAAATAGAACGCACTATCTCAGAAAGAGTTGATTTGCAGACACATATTTACCAGAACTTTTTTGTTTATTTATACAATTATTCTTAATTCTTCGACACTTTTTAACACCCTGTACATGAAAATTTCTATTTCCATTAGCAAAATTAAGTTGGTGACTATTTTTAGATGTCTACTACTAATTTTGGTGCAGTATAAGATTTTTCATTTTTTGGAAATTCGGAGCTCATTTGCACCTGTTACGATTTTCAACATTCTAAGAAAATTCTTTATAGCTTTTTCGTGAAATGGAGTAACTCTGAAAGAGAGGGGATTCAATAAATAAATTTTCGAAAAATAAGTATCACTCTACTGTGGATATATTAGAACATTTTAATTTAGTTTTACTATTTCCTATATATGTTAATAAGCTAACAGATTTTACAGAGTCTAATAAGATTTAAATATTTTTATGCACGACCAGGCCCAAATCGGTGGGGGGGGGGCAGGAGGGGCCGTGGCCCCCCGAGAATATTACATTGTATACCAATAAAGCGTTTTTTGTTTTAATTAAATTTATTTTTTAAAAACTTCATAGAACATGCCCCACGAAAAATAAATACAATTCTTTTTTCATCCTTTGTTAAATATATATTTAAACACGAATAAAGGTCTTCTAAATGATAAACTGGGGACAAAGTTTTTCAAAGTTTATGACATGTAATGATAACTTTTAACCAAAAAACCTCCACCATGAGGGACTTTTCGCAGAAATTACTATTATACATTAAAAACTACAAAAGTAACACCTAGTTGTCCTCATACTTCTATTGTTTGAGCTTGTTTTGCTTATTGATCTATTTTGACTGCATTGTACTGAATGACAATGTGTTTCTTGAGGCTATCAAATGAAAGTGATCACCGATTGTCACTAAGTATCGCTTTGTAACAGAAGAAGCAGGACGTTATAGGGGCATATTAAATAAAGTGAGGTCACTACTGTCAAACATACTCTCATCGTTTTCGGTTCATGCATCTCCAAATAGTACATCTCTTGGTGCTATTGTAGTATGCGCTGTACCTTCTCGTATCTACTGTAGTATGCGCTCTACCTTCAAGTACGTGTTCTACCTTCCAGATTTGAAGATTTGTGCATACAGATAAATAAAGAAATTATAATTCATAATTTTAAATTTCAAATATTGATAAAACATTTGTATGTAATTGTTTGGTCATCGATATTTCTGTTTTCTTTACTATACTATATTAATTGATCATTTTAAATAATACAACATGTCCTGTCCAAACAGGTTGCTTTTTTAAAACTTCCAGCATGTAATACAAGTAGAACGTATGCTACAGTGCTAGTGAGTGTAGGTAGAACACGTAATATAGGTACAGCGCATACTACAGTAGCACCCATCTCTTTTTTTGTACAAAGTACGGTAACAACTGTTTCGACTAAAGACATCGGGAAGTTTTCTTTCCACATTTTCACCAATTTTTTCACCTGCCTGTTCAATATTGAGTTCCACATTCCTGACAACTTCCAGAGAGTCTTTGATGTCGAAACTAACACCTTCTAACCTAGTAATCGCATTTGATATACCGCCTAAGTTAGATTTGATGTATGCCAGCTTTCTTGATAGGCTACTGGAAAACAGCTCCTGCACTATCTTCATAGAAGCTGCATTATCTTTACTGAAACCATTCCCAATGTCCTTGATGAGTGATCTTTTTTACATTGAATATTAATTTATCAACATCAGGAAGATTCTCATGACTTTCCTCCGCTAACCTATGCAATTCATGAGCAAGACACATCACATGTATCATTTTTTGATAGAACAAATTCATACCTTTAGCAGCATTTACCATGTATTGCTCAGTATCAGTTATGAAAAGAAGATTGTTGTCCCTTTTAAACTTATTTTCCCACAACAGCTTTATAGCATTATCAAAAAAAATTGCGATATTAGCTTGTTCCAAGACTTCAGTTGTCAGTAGGAAAGTTTTGCCGGGGCGATCGCGTGAAGTATTCCAATAATTACATTGACTAGATATCTTCCTTCAACATCTATTGATTCATCAATAGATACCCATATCTTGTTATCGGCTACACTATACCGTTTGAGGTGTTAATTCGGCCATTGCCACACTCTGTTGTGATATTTTGTCGTAACGTTTTGGAAATTCACTTTGCGTTCACTCTGAGAAGGGCGGTTTGGTTTATTATTTTGCATTTCTAATTTAATTACTACGCTGGGTGCTCGAACCACTGAGCTGCTGGGGCGGTCTACTTGTGCAGTTTTATAAGTTCTATATAAGTTGCATTTCCGTAGGTGAATGCGCAGTAGGTTACTGTGTATATTACGCAGTAGGAATTTGCGCCGTTTGTTGGTTGCTGTGCCGCAATTCTTCGCGCAGTATTGGCATCCATGGGTTTTATTTCTAAGCTAGTCCGGCTTATCGGTTTTTCAGCTAGCGCTATGTATGTGGCCTCTTTCAGTTTTGTACGAGTTCTGTGCTCCTCTTTGGTCATTATTTGTGCATTATCCCATTGGATGGGTGATCTGCACAACATAAGTGTTCCGCGATTTTAGATTTATCGTTTTCTCCTATCTTGATGTTATGTATATTCGTAACAAACAGAGAGATAGCTTTGCGTAGTATTTATTCCATGGGAATAGTTCTGTTAGTAAATTTTTCCATGAAATACTTTAAGTGAGAATTGTCTACTTTGTTTAGCGGAATGTTAGCACTTACCATCATTTTACACAATTTATTTGAAAATTCTGACGTTTTATCTCTGGCTATCGATACTGATGTGCTCTCGAAGATTGGACGTTGTCTCTCCTTGTTGGTTTTTCACTGAACGGCAAAATTTTAGAAAGAGTTACAAAGATTTTCAATTTTGTGTTTTTAACAAAAATATTTTTTACGAAATATAACTAAGATATGACCTTTTCGGGAAAAGTACTTAAAATATGCCCTTATATGACAAATATGATTTTATATGACCAATGAAAATCACTTAATATTCTATAAAATTCGCACTAAAAATGTGTTCGGCATGTAAATAAACGTAAACAAAAATATATGACATGTCATAAACATCCGAACCCTATGTGATTCCTTACAATTAAAAATAACACAAACTTTTCGTTAGTCCCCCTTGAGAAAAAAGTCTATGGGCGCCCATGACCAGGCCTAAAAGCAGTCATTGTGTACTCGTTTTTAGGACGTAAACAACACCGTTTTAGCTGCGGGCATTAAAGTGCTAGCAATGGGCGTTAAAATAAAGTAAACAACCAATTGCTATGTAAATATGTATTATTTTAGTTGTTTACGGTCGTTACTATAGTTGATTATTACGTAAAATTTTAAAGTTATGTTTAAAAAAATTTAAAGAAAAATTTTAGAAATTCTTACCTAATGAAATTATTAATTTATTATCTATTGCAATAGTCGTGCTTAAAATATTGTATGCATCTCTGGCGTAAAATCTTTAAAGCTCTTGGTGATTCTCAACTCTCGGGCTCTAAATATGTATTTTACGCCCTTAATTCATAAATAAAATTATTAAAATTATTACTAGGTTCGTTAAGTTATGAAATGAGAGTTACTACGTTTTACATATGAATAGTAAGATACATTGTTTTATTATTGTTTATATTAAAACTGAACATTGAACCAAAAATACATTTTCTAATTCTGAGAACCTGATGAAATTTTTTCATATCTTTAAAACACTTGTTGGTAACGCTCCAAATAGCGAGGATAATTATTCACTTATCAGTTTTAGTTATGCAAATTGGTCTTGTTAATAAATAATTTTTTTCTGTAACAGAGAAGCATTAGCATTTTCACTGACTCGATCTGAAATTAGTATTGATACTAACACATAATATAAAGTTTGGCATCAATTTTACAACTATGTATTTCAGATTTGGAAGTTCACTAAAAACACCTTAAAACTTTTTCGATTTTTAATTATCTTAGAAAATAACATTGTTTTATTATCATAGATAAAATCTAGTTCAAGTAAAAGGTACCTTTTTGTAGCATCTTAAGTGCTTTTTAAATTTATTATATGAGTGAAATGCTTTTTGTTAGTTTTGTTTACATCAATTTTAACTAAATTGATTATCTGATACCGCAGTTAAATTTTAAATAGTACAATATTAATTAATTGATAAGCATTCTTGTTAATAAACAACATGTTGATAGTAAATATTTTACAAAAAATTCAAACAATTCGTGTTATTTAATACTTGGCTGGTTAAAAAGTAATACTTTCCAAATATTATATACAATAGGTTATCGTCAGTAATCAGGAATATATAAATGTTAATGGTTGAGTAGACACGAAATTATTTGTACTAAGAAGATTTAGTCGTTTTTTTTTATTCATGTTTAATTGCATTCCCAAATGCTTTTCTATAGCGAACACCGAATTAAGTTTAAAGGTTAGTCTTAAGCTGGATATGCAGATTAAGTTTTTTCAACTTTGATTTTTTTCAATTCCCCCAGCTGAGTAATTTAAGTCTAAACATTAGGAAATTCCACCAAGCATGGGTGTACGCTCCTAAGGGCAAGGAGGGGCGCTTGTCCCCCCTGGATTATAAATTATATAATAAAATATTGTATTAAATGTATTTATATATGGCTTATATTATAAATGTGTTGGTTAGCCCCCCCTCCCTGGAAATCATCAAGCGGACGCCCATGCCACCAAGCTGTCATGTTTAAACCGTTACTGGAAAAAAGCAACGCGTTTCTAAGCCATGATTCTTTATGTGCAGATACGGTGATGTTAGCTTAACACGTGATAGGAATGTTTTAAAAATTTGTTACAACATTTCCAGGTTTGATTTCAGCATGTAGTAATTGGCTCAGACGAAAAATGTACGTATAACAGGGTAGAAAGTGCATTTTAAGAGGAACAGACTGATATTCGTTTCAACTTTTTATTGTTTTTCATCACTTAGAAAGTAAACTTTCTATGAACATCTGAAATTGCCAAACACGGGGTACACCGTGTTGGAAAAATGGAGATCATTAGAAAACCGTGAAAATTAAGCTTTTTAAAAAATTGGATTTGAATCAGTAAATTACTTTAGAATCTTGTCATCCTGCATGGAATGACCCAGATAATTACGATATTGATTTATGGAGAGAGTATTGAAAAGATTCAACTTTGATAGCAAAGAGAAAAGAGAAAAAGATTACGTGAGAATTGACCGGTATCTTAGAGAGAGTGTAAACGGCATTTCAAAATGCTTGCAAATAGCAGACAATATTTTCAATATAGGCCAGTAGAATTAAATCCCAAAAAGAGGTCGAGGCGGAAATAAATGTCGGCAAACGTTTTATGATTCCAATCGATTCATTGGACGTTTAATAAAAGTATCCCAGGTTTTCACAGTACGTCGTGGTAAGCTAGTGTAGAGGCATCAAAAAAACCACGAATTTTTTGACATTTTTTTAGTGTTTCGCTTATAACTCCTAAACGTTGCTTCCTAACGAAACCTTCACTGTAGAAGAATTGGAGGCCATCAAATTCTACGTCGATTGAGTATAAAAACTTTATAATTCGGTCAAATGGTATAGTCGAAATCGGTGGTCAAAGAACGATAATTCTTAACTCACTCCAGTTGAAGTAGGCGTTTCCGAGTTGCAAATGTTTGAAAATTATATATCTCAGTTTTTGACAAAATTTCTATAAATCATCGTTCTTCAACCGTCGATTTCGACCATACCACTTGACCGAATTATAAAGTTGTAGTAAAGTTTTCGCTTGATGGCCTCACGTTAGCTCACCACGAGCGACCGTGAAAACCCGGATACTTTTATTAGACGTCAAATAAACCAATTAAAACCATAAAACGTTTGCCGACATTTTTGTGTTTGTTGTTCATATCTACCTTCTGTATTGCGCCAATAAAAATCAACAATTATCATCAACAATTTTTTTATTTCAATAATAATGCAATCAATCATACCAAAGTCTAACCTTAAAAACTTTCGTATGTCAAATTGTCATAATACAAGTTGTTTCTGATGCTTCGTTCTTTTAACTTAAAAAAAACAAGTTGAAGTTGCTGTGAAAATGTATGGTGTGCTGCATATTTAAATTCTACTAAGGTCGTCATCACTCCTGAATAACCATGTATATTTCTAACAATGTTGTTAACAAACATTCGCTTGCCATTAGGTAAGTTGTAATAACTAGACCTAGCTTCTAAGAACCACATTAAAATTATTTAGCTTCCTTATTTATGAACAGAAGATCCACTTAGTGGTTAACTATTTGTTTAGTAAATTTAAAAAAAATATTGATTTAGTGATTGCAGCTATTTTGCTATTAAAGCCAACGACGTTCTCCACTATTTACCTGGGCCCTTCTTCTATTCGGCCAATAACTTTATTTTAACAATACCAAAAATTAACAAAAGAAGAGCATTAAGAAAACCATGCATATATTTAGAAAAATCAAAATTTATAATACGTATTTATGTTATTTACTTCGATGATCTCTTGATATATTCAATATTCAAAGAAATAAACTCGGAAGTAATTGAAGAAAATTTTTTACTAAACATCTAACTCACGAATCATAAAAACTATATCAAAGAACTCAAAATGTTATCACTTATTGTCCTAACTGCCATGTTTTGTTTACTGTGTAAGAATAAAAGATGCTAATTAATTTTGAGTTACTTCCAAGTTGCTCAGTGTTTTGTCTTTTGTTTTGCAGTTGTACTATTCTGTAGGCCTTCAGGTTTTCTGGCTTAAATTTACAGTTGGCTTTAGTAATCTTTCTGCTTGTAACAAGAGGATGTAGCATGAAAACCACTAATGATGTTTCCTGATGACATTTCATCATAAACCTTGCACAACAATTAAACAGACTTTTCCTTTGGAATTTTCTTTCAATGGATCAGTCTTTGCCACTGAGATAGGTGTTTATCCCATGTTGTTTCCAAATTCTTGAAAAATTTTAACGCCCATCGGCTCAAGCACATGGGTGATGTGTAGTATATGTTTAATAATACTTTCAACAGCTGACTCAGTATGGTGCAATAAAACATGTCCATCAAAAATAAGGGAAATAAACCATTCTCTCGAAATGCTTCTTGTACCAATTAAGAAACGTAACTTCATCTATTCATTTATTTTTCAAAAAAACAAAGACAGTTCTCACATTGATGTTCCATTATGGTTTTGCCTTTGAAAACACACCAAATGAGTAGATTTTGTCCAGAAGCAAATATTCACAAAAATACAACGGTTTTTTCACATCCAGCGAGACTGATGGTTTTTGTATATTTTTTTGCACCAACAACCTTTGTTTTGCTAGGATCGTGTACAAACGAGGACTCATTTATCACAGTTGAATGTGAACTGTGGTTTAACTTTTGGCCAACGCTCTTTAACAAATTTTTTTAGTAAATCAAAAAAGAGTTGCCTAGGCATGTGCGCACATATACTATCCCTTCTGATTTCTTAATTGTCAAATAATGTCGTTCACAAGAACTTATGAACTAGACAGGTACTGTGCAGCCATTACTAAGCGTTAACTTTAAATGCTTTAACCATGTCGAATACATCGTCTCTTGGCAGCACAAACCTCCATTTTTCAAACGTTCTTACACCGTTTCATTTTTAAGAAATAAAATTGTTTTTTCTTTTTTCGTCTACTCCGTCATAAGATATCCTTGTCAGCACCTTGCGTCTCATTGAAATAATGACGCAAAGTAGATCTAGAAATGCTAAAGAACTTACCTGCATTGTAATTAGTAGTTCTTCTAGTGTGCGTGAGCCAGCTTAATTAGTGCCGTTGGCAGTTGTTTTCTTATGTTTCGGTGACATAGTCTGCAAATCAAATTTAAAAAAAAACAATTAAAATATTATATAAAAGCATAGTTTTATAACTTAGTCTGAGACCATAGTAAATTAATATTTTTGTTGATATTGGATTATTTTATCTATAATCTTATATATTACAATAATTTTCCTTTTTCAGTTAACTTTCCTTTTGTGAGTGAACTAATAATTAAACAAGAAGGTACTGAGTTACCTGAATATTAAAGCAAAGTTATTTCAAAATTCTTACCGTACAGGAAACGTCTAGTTTCTCCAATAACTATCACAGAGGTGGGGTAACTGAGCCACTACCTTCAACGTCACTTCCAGGGTGTAAGTTAACCTAAACAATGCTAAACAGGCAGGAAAACCACTTCTATTAGGCTGACATTCTTGCTGACTAATTAAGTTAAAATAATTTGAAAAAATAAAAGAAATAATTACCAGAACTTTATAAAGGTGTTCAAATAATTAATTAACGTTAATTTAAAAAAGGAAAAATTGGCAGAAAAGACTACTATAGCGTGTCCTTTTAATACAACTTCAGAAAATGACTTTGGCGCAAGCTGCTACAGTCAGTTCATCAATCTTGTTGAGCAAGTGGTCCTTACTTAATAATCTCCTTTTTAGCGTCTCCCAAAATATACTCTCTAAGCAGTTTTGCCTTCTCCTCTCGCTAGAAGTTTGGAATACTCTTGAACTGCTTCTATCATCCGTCTTAGGCCCACCATTAAAACCTTTTTGATTAAGTATTTTTGAAGTTGTTTGCCTAATTTTCTCCTAGCGACTCCAGTGATCTTGGTTTAGTACTTTGAACAATTAGATCCAAACCTCTAAATGCGCCAACGACTTTTTCTATTATTTTAACAATGGTTTCTTTGTACTTGTCTATATTGTTTTTTGGATAATGCAGCTCTGCAACTAATTCCACAGTTAATCATGCATTTTTTGGCATGGCTAGCTCTACCTTAGAATCTAGATTTTTATTGAAATAATTTAAAGTAGGTCCTGCATTGAAACTTTCACATAAACATTAAAAAAATAAATAGAGATAAAAAATAAGTGTTTCCAACTTTTACAAAGATTTTAATCACATTCTGTGTTTAATCCTATGTTACTATATTTCTTACAGGGATATTCTTTGTGGATGGACCATACTGGAAAGAACAACGAAGATTTTCTCTTAGAAATTTGAGAGATTATGGATTTGGAAGAAGATTTGCATCGACGGAAGAACATATGGAAAAAGAAATTCGAGATCTGATAGATTTCTTGACCTCGGAACCTAAACCCGAAGACAAGGTAATAGAGAAAGAACTACGTTAACATTATCAAAAGTTTTTAACAATTTTACTAAATTCCTGTTTAGTCACCATGGTAAATTATAATTCCCCTGTTTTAGGATATCTGTCGTAAAAAGGGGCAAATGCTTTTGCCAGAAGTTTTTTATGCACCGGCTTTAAATTCAGTATTGTACATGTTAGTTGGTCGCCGATTTAATAACAGAAAATTAAGGGAATTAGGTAGAAGTGTAATGAGATTTATAAGAAGCACTGACGGTACAGGAAACGCTATTTCATTAGCACCGTGGTTACGGTACATAGCTCCCAATTACTTTGGTTATACCACCGTTATAAAAGAAAACCAATTTTTCATGGATTTCTTCCAGGTACTATGTTACAATTTATTGGTTTTGTTCTATCTTTCTATTTTCTAGAAACAAATAAATGAACACAAATTTAATCTCTCTGATGATTATCACGCCGATCTCACTGACATTTATTTCAGCAAAATGGAGGAACTCAAAAGGAAAAATGAAACTGATACTACATTTTCAGGTAATGTTTTGTATTAATATAGTGTCATAGAATTTGATATTTACAAATATTTACCAAATCTGTGTTTACTTCCGTAAACCAAACTTGCTATTCTTTCTCGATGTATTCAGAGGTATTATCCCGGTTTTAGTAAAGAGTGGTGTAATTTGCACGGTATTGTCCTGAAAATAAAATTGGTAGTCTTTTGTTTTTTTGTTACTTTAAACAAAAATCTCTTACGAAAGTGCTGTCTTTGTTAATAATTTATGTAGGTCCATTACCAGTGAATACATTTTAGAGTTTCCTCACCACCTATGATTTTCAAGTTAGAAACGGTATTTAAATTTTTTTTAATGCAAGTTGTAGTTGATTTACACGCCATCTATAATTGGATTTTTCTTTATAATTAAAAAAAAATAAAAAAAAGATTGCCAAATTTTGTTTGCACTTGGGCTGTGCCCTATTTCTACTAATACACATATAATAATTATCCAACTACTTGTGCAGAAAAGCAATTGTTATGGGTACTAATAGACTACATGTTTCCGCCTCCCGTTACAATTGGAAACACTCTAAACTATCTGTGGGCCTATCTTATGCATTACCCACAAGTACAAATTAAAATTCAAGAAGAAATAGAGTTGTTGGAAGATCTCGTTTGCCTAGTCTGGACGACCGCAAGAAGTACATTCATCTCTTTTATTTTTGATGGCGATATTTAACATTGGTACTTGTTTTAGCCTACCATACACAGAATCTGTCATTCGAGAAATTCTTCGTATAACGCCAATTAATCCCTTTGGTATTGCCAGGAGATGTACTCAAGACACTTACTTCAAGGAATATTTTATACCTAAAGTAATATTACTACTAACGCATTTTTGGTATTTCAGATGAAATTAAATTAAAACACTACTCTTTTAATATAGGATACCATTGTTTTGATAAATATATGAAGCGCATGCCACGATAGAGAAAAATGGAAGGATCCAGAAAACTTCCGGCCCGAAAGATTTTTAGATAGCGACGGCAATTTACTAAAGAAGGATTTAACTATAGGATTTGGCGCAGGTAAAGGTTCTTTAAGTTAGTAGCACCTACTTCTTTCTTAGTTAACTTTTGTATCTTCTTATTTTAAGGAAAGCGCTTGTGTGCTGGAGAAACGTTTGCACGCCAGACGATGTTTTTATTAGTATCCGGTTTACTACAAAATTTTTCTTTCAAGCCAGTAGATAAAATGCCTAATCTAGAAAAAAAGATTTGGGGCGTAATACAAAGCTTACCTGATTGTTGGGTAGAAGCTGTTAGTCGTTAGTTCAGTTTTAAAAAGTACAAATTAATAGTAGTATGTTATGATGATATTAATAGGCTGTAAAATACAATGTATTTTATAATTTTGTTATAGTGATCATAATTACTTAAGAATTATTTGATTATTGTTAGTTAAGTATTTTTATAGAGTTTGCTATAAAAACCTTATGGTCTTCTTATGTCGATTCTTTTAATCTTCTTTAAGTTGTCTGTGGGAATTTCTTTTGTAATTGCTTATTCTACATTCTGAAATGTTCTTTATTTTAGGTTAAAGACGACTATTCTTTTTTAAATTAAAGTTTAAATTAGCAGCTTATCCTTATCCTTTTTGCCAAGGAAGTTTATATAACTAACACTGATTCTGGTAGAGAAAGAAATCGTATCAAAATATTAGTAAACGTTACTAATATTAAAGGGTGTTTTGGCAAACAAAAAGGCAAAACAAATTATAAAAGGAATTATTGTAAAACATATCATAGCTCTCAGAAATTGTATTTACTGAAAAGTGTGGAAGTCGAGTGGTTGACTACGAACTAAGTGATGCAGGTTTTGAATCCCCGCAGGAACACTTTGAAATTTGAAAAGAGGTGTGATAAAGCTTCATAAACACCGACTACGTCTGCAAATATTAACTTGGTTATAATATTCTGGAACCAAAAGCCTGGAGGAAAGTTAAAAAAGCTAAGCAAAAGTGCAGTATAACTACAATGACAGTATCTCTAGAGTTCTGATTGACAAATTTAATACTTCTTAAGCAGGTCTAAAAAATCTCAAAAATCTTGACAGTAGTTTCGAGCTGTTTGGAAAAAGAGTGTGAGTAGCTGATATGTTTATTTATTTGCTTTTCACGTTAACAGACCCGCTAAAGGTGTTTTAACTGTGTGGTATGGTATTCGACGTGCAACTAGAGTTTTATAACTCTGAAACTCAAACATTAGATTGTTGTAGTGTTAAAAAATGTTTAAAAACTACCATACCATAACCTCCCTCTCATAAATGAATAACGTATTTGCACATGTTATTCGTTTATCTAAATTATTTATTTATGGCTTTACTGTTAAACGGCATGATGCCTTTGTTTAGATAAATAGTCCTTGTCAAGTCAAGTCAAGTAGTGCCATGACCTAGGATTCTCGAGAAATACTTAAAAAAGTAACACAGCAGTTTGAGACTCTAGCCTTATCTGAGTTTTAATTTAAAGAATATGAAAACGCCATTTACTTATTTACCACCAGAACTGAAAAGAATTGTAAAGCAAGGATCGTAAGTTCTGGTTAGAAAGGTTTTAACACGAGGGTTTTTGTGTTTCATTGGATCCCGTAGGCGTAGTTTGAATTTAACAGTGACACTATATCGGCTCACGAAAGTAGTCATAACATACAGTGTGCTCGGATTGACTTCAGTAGAGGTATAATTGATCAAATTATTTTTGGACAGCGTATACAGAATACTTCTTTTTCTGCAGTTACAATGCAAGAACACAAATCAAATACTGATCTAGTCAAAGTGATCCGATATTTGTAAAATCTTGCATATAGTCCTAATTTCATATTCTGAGCAACTTTTTTTTAATAACATTTTGCCGTATTATTGACCGAAATGACACTTTTCTTCAACATAAAATGGTTTTTTCTCAATTGTCACGACCCTCTTGGATTTTAAAAACTAAAACTGCGCTTGAAATTCTTTTCAGGCCAAGCAGGGCGGTATCCCAAAACATCAAAACGAGATTCAAAAATTTTCGATCAGTTATACCTGTAGTGAAGTTAATCCTGGGACACACTGTATAAACAAAAGATGAATTTTTTGAATTGTAATTTCGTATGTATTTAAATTTTTTTCTTATAATGTGTCGCTAGCCAAAACGAATTAAGGTGACCCAGTTCTCTTTTAGATTATTATTAAAAAGCATTAAAGTATTATTATCTTATAGACATATATATATAGCCAATCTTGTAAATAGATGCGAATGTGAATAACGACACTAATGCTCCGTTGCAATGACCAATTTATCCAAGGCAAGTTGATCGAAACAGATAAGGAAATTATCATCGTCGACAATAAGTTTGTTTTAAGAAAAATACGCCAAGGCATCATATCAATATAAAAAGCAAAACGCAACATAAAACCTGTCTGATTCAACGTAATCTTTATAATCATTAGAATTGACGAACAATAAAACCCAACCAAAAATTGAACTTTTTTATTTTTTTATTATGATATATGATTTCAAAAAATATCTACAATTTACAAAAGTTGTATAAAGCTGGTCAGAGATTGAGAGGAAGTCTTTGTTATGGTGGAATTTTTGTCGGTTTACAGTTTTTAGTAGTTTTCTCTAGAATAATACATTTAACAATATATCTCAAGAGTTAAAACGTAAATGAAAAGATACATTAAAAAAGGAAGTGTGCAGACAAAATTCAGTTGAAATATTCTATCCTTAAACACAGTAAACGGACTTTCTCGTAGATCGTGCGTATATTTTTATGCAAATTTACATAGGTGTATACCTATGAAATGAGACTTTTTTTTTCAATTTTAAACGTTTATTAACAAAAAATGGTTACAAATTTAATCTTCAAAATAATAGCCATCGCTAGCGACACATTTTACCCATCTCTCAGGCAATTTGTGAATGCCGCGCCAAAAAAATTGGCCGTCTTTGGCCGCAAACCAATCATCGAGCCATTTTTTGGCTTCTTCGTGAGAATTGAAGCGCTGCTCGGAAAGTGCGTGGCCCATCGATGCAAACAAATGATAATCGGAAGGCGCCAAGTCTGGTGAGTAAGCCGCATGCACCAGCGGTTCCCAATCGTACGTCTCCACCAATTCCCGGGTCGCTCTTGTTCGATGTGGTGGTGCATTGTCATCAAGAAAAATTACTTTGTGACGCCGATCGGCATATTCTGGGCGTTTTCGGTGTATAGCGCTGTTCAAATCGGCCAATTGTCGTTGGTAGCGTGCACCGTCAACTGTTTCACCTGGTTTTAATAGCTCGTACCAAATCATACCATGCTGATCCCAGAAAACACACAGCATTGCCTTGCGGCCGAAGCGATTTGGTTTGGCCGTTGATTTTGGCTTGTGGCCGGGCGGACGTTTACGATCGTTTACGCTTGGGATTGGAGAAATACACCCGTAACGATTCGATGCAAAAAAGACTTCCTTTTGAACCGGGAGAGCAGCATTTCACAAGTGGTTTTTCGGTTCTCTTGCTGCCTTTCAGTCAGTTCATGCGGCACCCATCTTCCGACCTTTAAAATCATGCCCATGTCTTTCAAACGTTTGCAAATGGTTTTTTGGGTCACTCCCAACTGCTCTGCCATCATTTCTTGCGTTTGACCATCATCTTCATTCAACAATGCTTGCAATTCGGTGTCCTCAAACTTTTTCGGTGGCCGGCCACGTTCCTCGTTCTCCACGCTAAAATCACCACTTCGGAATTTTTCAAACCACCTGAAGCACTGTGCTCTGCTTAGAGCATGTCCACCGTAAGCTTCTATAAGCATTTGATGAGCTTGAGAAGCGTTTTTCTTCAATTGATAACAGAAAATCAACGATGTCCGCAAATCGTAGTTTGAAGGCACGAAATTCGACATTTTTAAGAGCGAAAAAAATGCGTTGTTGTATGAAACATCACAAACAATGAATTGAATATTGTTGACAGATGACAGACGAAAAAAATAAGACATTTGGGACAGTTTAAAAATACTCCTAGCGACATCTGTGGTCTAATAGCTGAAAGTCTCATTTCATAGGTATACACCTGATAGAAATGTAGTATGGATGACGATACTTTGAAGCAAAAGATGCTTTTTCCGCCAGTACCTTCTAATTTAAATAAATAATAATAATAATAATTCCAATACTTTTTAGGTTATTTATTTATTTAATAATGTTGCTTCAAACATCATTACGATAATAATTGTATATACTGGCCGGACCTTGATACTTCACATTTTCCCGAGATTACTCGAGAGTAGTTGAGGCAAAGGAACATAAGATTTGTACCAGAAAGTGTTTTCCAAATTTACCGGAAGCTAAATTAATAGCAGAGTTTTGAGCACTACTGTCTAGGGAGGCGTATAATAACTGCGAAAAGGCAAAATCCGCTAAGCAATTCAATTTAAAAATGGAAATTAAAATTAAGAGATTTGATGTAGTGTTGTCCAGGTCATCATTTGCAAGGTAAGAAGTACGTTTTGGCGTATAGAAGGAGATCTGTCTTCAATTTTATAATTTACCGTAATTATCAATACATTATTGTATTTTATATAAATAAATAACAAACGTTTTGTAATACGGAATATATTTGTTTAAAATGCTTCTAGCCCAGATTACAATTTATTATTGACAAACAAGGTAATAATGTTCGCTTTTATGATACTTTTATGATACGAACAGTTTCGCTCATAACTTTTTTGCTAGTAGCTTTTTGGAAGCTTTAAACATCGGATCGGATGGGCAACTTAATCATATTCTAAAAAGATATACTTGGTTGAAGTTACTAAAATGCACCATTCCTGAGAAAAACAGAAACAGAGAGTAATTTAACGACAGAACGACGTTAAAGGGAGGTTGCTGGTGTCAAAATTCTTTAAAAAATTTATAATATAACATAAAAACTAAAAAATCCATTTTTGGGTTTTGACCATTACAGTTTCCAGCGGGTTTAGGAAAGTTGGCAATGGTCAGGTTCAACTTTCAGGTGGTTTGATAAGAACATATCCAATGAAAAACAAAAGTTTAATATTTAAAGTTAATAAAACTTGCAGCCAAATAAAAAACTGAAGTAATTAAAGAGTGTTGTAAACTTACTCTGAATGAAAGAAATTCAGAGGAAAGACTCTATCAGTGCATGGAAGTAAACGGAAACCATTTTGAACATTTGACTTAATAGGTTTCTTAGTCTAAATCTGATTTTGTTACAGTAATGGAATAACGGGTATCAGAGAAATCTTACATTGTTGTGCAAAGAATTGAAAGCTCTTTCAACTGAGCTATCACATAACCATAATAGTTGGTTGTTGAGGTGGTGAGCAGAAGGAAGCTGCTGAAGTAAATATTGAATGGTTTTGGTTTGTCACATAAAGCTTTCACTTAAAATTATAAATTAACGTGTTAATCTGCATTACTAATTTAATTGAGTCTATTAGTAACAATTTTATAATATTTTATAATATTAACAATAACAATAATAAATCGATGTAGACTTTATGATAATCACATAATCAGTCAATATTAAAATTGCTACAAATTTATACTAATGTTGTAAACAAAACAAAAAGTGATTTATTGAAATCTCTTTCAGGAGGCTTAAACACGCATAAATAAAAATGCTTTATTTTTCAATTCCTTGTCTTACAATTCCTCTTATTTTGTTAATTACCATTTAAAGAATTAAAAAGTTTCGTAAAGCTCATCTTATCAAATGTTTGGCCGAACATCTATACATTCTAGTAATAATTATGAATAAAGTGATAAATGCAGACTATTCATTTATCAATAAATTGCGAAACCTTGAATTTAATTGCATGTCTTATACAACAAAATATCCGTGACATTAGGGGCAACCTCTAGTTGATGCGTAAAGGATATAAAAGATTTAAGCTGCAAATTCTTACAACTTTTTCTTTAATATTAAGGAGTGCAATACAATAAATTTTTTTAATAGTCAATTACGTTCATTGTTATATAAGCTGTATTATGGATATTTACAAAAATAGTAGCAAAATCTCCTATAATTTTTCCGAGGTTTTAGAACTAGTTGTGATTATAAACGGTGTACTCTATAGCTGAAACACTAAACTGGAGAAGAAAGGAAGAAAACTTAGGATTTGACGCGTTTCAGCTCCACAAACACCCTGTACCTATAGGTAGAGATATGCAGTTTTTAAACTTCCATACAACTTTTTTAAATAGACTTTTTACAAAGTTATTTATTGCAATTACATTTTAATATAAAGAAGTGAAATACAATAAGTTTTCCAAATGTTTTGAATATTTTTGTTAATATACATATATCTGTTGTTAATCAATTAAAGTTTTTGTACACACGTGTAGAAATACTGTTTACAACAAACACAGTTTTTAACAATATTTCCACTGTTAAAAACTGCGTTTTAAGATGTGTTTTTTTATATTATTCATATCAACCATATCAAACTTTTAGCTTTACAAAACGATAGAATCGACAAATGACTTCAAAAACAAAAATAAAGAATGACGCAAAAACAACAATAAACATTAAAAATAAATGTTCAAGAGCGATTCAATGTTATTTAACATCTACATATCTCATTTTCTTGATAATAATATAAAGGTATTTAATCTCTTGAAAACTTAATTATTTGAAACGTATGCCGCGTCGAGATGCTATTCCGGGAAATGACCAAAAATTGTAAATTTCAATGTATTCACCGTTTTCATAGATGGCTAATTACAAAGTTTGATGCTGTACGTTACCACATCTTATCTAATTGCCAATCAGACCAAGACCTTTTACATGACAATAAAGTTAGCACCCCCCATTTGCGCAAATGAAAAAGAAATTAGTCTCTAATTTAGGACTAATTTAAGACTAATTTGTACCCACGCCGTTGAGCCACCAAACCGTTTTCAAAAGTGGGGGTGCTAGCTTCAGCCAAGCTAGCACCCCCACTTTTGAAAACGGCTTGCTAGCTAAACAGCGTGGGTACAAATTCTAATTTTTTGGATATAAAATAGTCTTAAATTAGTCCTAAATTATAGACTAATTTTTTTTCATTTGCGCAAATGGGGGGTGCTAACTTTATTGACGTACCTTTTACATGTTTTTGTTAACAGTTGACTGCATTTCGATTTAGTTTCTTTTACGGAATACGTTAAAGATAAAATAAGAGAAACCAGAATAATTAAAAAGTAGAGAAAAACTGAAATGGTTTTCTTTTTGATTCAGTATTACAATGTCTTATTACTTTATTAGCAGGGTATTTTTAAAATTATGTATTGCAATGCATTTAAAATAAAAACAACCGATAAGTGGTTTGTTTACCTTAGTTTTTCATTGATATAAATAAGACTCAGAAATAATAATAATTAATAATCAAGTTAGAATTAAATGCATGCAAACGCCAGCATTATCCTTCGAATCTAAAAAAAAAGGAATAAAAATGTAGGATTTGTGTGAAGCAAAATTTTGTGATTATAGTCAAGTTTAGAAACATAAAGTTTGCGCACACTGCAACAGTTATCACTGTTATCAGCAATTTAAGTGGTAATTATCAAAATTAAATAAAACTTGTACCATTTTCACTTACAGTAGATAATACAGCGCAGCATCATGTTTGCATTAGTTACGCTATTAATCTGGTTTGCAATCCTTTTGGTACTATATGTATATCAATTTTTAAAATCCAGACCTAAAGATTTTCCTCCTGGTAATTATATTATCTAAAGTCATTTTTAGTACGGTGTATGTAAATAATTTCTTTGTATTTAGGCCCGCCCCGAATACCGGTACTAGGAACTTACTGGGCTTTATTAAAAGAAGATTTTCGTTTGACACATAATGCTACGAATATTTTGGCAAAACGGTATAACACAGACATTCTTGGAATATTTATGGGGTCTGTACCTGCGGTTGTGACCTTCGGTTATGATCTTTGCAAAGAAGTGTTAACGAAAGAGGAATTTAATGGACGTAATGACACAATCCTAACTAGAGATAGGAGCCTTGGTGAACTGTTAGGTAAGAATATTTTCTTTTTTTGTTTTACTTTGGACAGCTATACACTGACTATGTACTTCAATGCTAAATCTCATTGTTACACCTAAATTAAATTAAAATATCCTAACTAGAGATAGGAGCCTTGGAGAACTTTTAGGTAAGGAAATTTTTATTTTTTATTTTTCCTTCCAATAACAGTACAGTAACTGTTGACTTTAATGACGTCTTCGATGTCACATCTCATTTAATGCTAACAAGGTTGGTAACCAAGATGCAAAAAATTAGATTGTCTAAAATTCGCAGATGAGGTGTCATCTATACTTTTTTAAATGTTAGATGTGTTTTCTTATAAGAGATCGCAGATCATTAAATTCGTGATTCCGTCATTCTACGCTTTTGCTTAAGAAGCAGAATAGAGAATTTTGCAATTCACTTTTTGTACTTTTCAGCCTTTTGCAAAGACGCCTGCAAATAAGCCCGTAGACTATTCCTGTAGATCTAATCTGAGTCAGAATTCTGTTCCTGCAAAAACCAAAATGAAGAAAAATGCCTCTCACAATATCTTTTAACATACCTTAAAAACATCCTTGTTTTTGATCTTTTCACGTACTTTCCAAACTGAGGCCATATCTGATGATAAAACCATAGGATAAAATTCTAATAAAAATGATACCAAACAAAACATTTTAGGCAGTATTGCCTTATGCAGACAAATAAATCTGCAATAGGTACTATCTAAAAACAAAATGTTTAGAAGAATTTTGGGATCGTACAATTTTAATCTGCGGAATATTCAATGTAGAACCTTATAAACAGCAAACATCTTATGGTAACAACCAAGTGTAAAATCTCATTGCAATACAGCATATTGTTTCTGAAAAGTCGGAAAAACAAAAGTTTCCAACTGAAATCCGATTTTCAGTATATCAAAAAAAAAGTTTTTGTAGGAAACTAGGCTTAATCTGAACTCTGAAAACAGGTCTATAAGTACGTTCATTAATTTTAGAGGCATTCATAACTACATACAAGTACATACCTTGACGAGATAAACTTCATACCAAATGAGAAATATTCTTATTTGATAATTTTATTAATTAATAATTTAATAGTTTTTGCATATTTTACTGGTCCGAAGGACTAGGAGTCTAAAAACTCTGAGGGCAAATCGGTCTGAGAGCCAGGTAGGGTCAAAGATTGTTGAGAAAGAGATAAAGACAGTAGGCGACCTGCTTAATACTACATAGCTGAATAAGGTTTCCAGATCCTTTCCATATAAACTCTTTTTTCTTTTACTGGCTACCACAAAAGCTCTTTTTAGGGATTAGGTAAACGGGTTAATAAAGCAAAAAATAATGCAACCAAAGTTATGAGATCAATGGCTAAATTGTAGTGAACACAAACCAAGGCAAGGCGTTTTGTTCCTGATACAGTTTACGCTTTTTACCTTTTGTTTATTATTTCATACAAATAGAATTCAACTATAGTGGAAAAGCACTGTCAGAGGGGCTGAGTAATACTGAATGTGCTCTGCTTTTTTACCAGAATTCTACTGTGAGATCTCTGAAAACATCTTTCACTTAAGGACTTGCAAATGTGCATTATATTTAGCAACTCAAATCTATTTCTTCAAGGAATACGTGATCTTGCTAGTTCCTTCTTTTCTAAATGAGTATCTTTTTAACAATTGTATTAGCATTAAGTAACAATTGATTAGAAGTATAATGTCTTAAAATAGGAGCCAAAGTCTTCTATCATAGGTCATACACAAGTCAAGTATAAAATACCTTGATACCTTCTTATCATTGTTCTAGACGGTTATATCAATATAATGTACAATAACTTGATAAGAGAAATTAGTAAACAGTCTATATCATTTACTTTGCAGTTCAGATATATTAAAATAAATATTGCATGTAGAAATTAAACATTGGTTTAACATATTAATGATTATATTAGGGGTATTTTATACAGAGTGTAAACCATTCAATAGCTCTGCATTACGTGATCTTGTAATTAGTTCTAAAGGCAAGACTAATAGCAATAATTCTCTGTCACTCATATTTGCTTTTAAATAAACCATTACAGTACTAATCAATTGTCACGAGGTACTGTGGCGATTTTGATAATCGCGTGAGCATATTTTTAGACAAAATTGTTAATGTTAATCTACTCCTTGGAATTACTGATATTCTATTATTTTATTAATGGTGATAAATAGTTAGACATTTATATCAGATAAAAATAACTAAAACTTCGAAAAGTTACAAGAAATGCCAAATAATCGAATTTCGCGTCCACACGAGCCGCTTTAGGCGCTCGGCGATTTCTCTCAAGTCAAGTTGTAAGTAAAATCAAAACTTGTGACATTACTGTTATAGTATTCACGTATACCGCTAAAGAAAATACGGACGACTTTAATAAAAACAATCTGTACGGGAATTCGAATCCCGATCTTTTCGAATGTAAACCTAAAATATTAAACATTTGGCCACGCTTTGTCGGTAAATCAAAAGATTCATCGGTGCATTTTCTGATCTAAAACGATTTAAATCACTTGAGGAAACTATTAAAAAACTATTCTATACCATTTTTAAATTTCAAAGTCAACATGCCTAATTAAATATTCGATAATATAAAGTGGTAAGTAATATTTATAAAAAAAGGTCTATTGATCTTACAATGAGAAAATCGAAAGACTTTGTATTGATAACCTTGTGGAGTGAGTTATAGTAAATAGATGGTTCAGGTATAATACACTGTGTCGAAGAAGTAATGCACAAATTCATTTTAGAGTTTCAATTTACTTTTTCAGAAAAACGCCTAAATAGGTTGATTTTTATTTTTTATCAAAAGCAGTTTAAACAAAAGGTTTTGTTCCAAATTTTAAACTGACGACAGGGCGTCATTTTGTAAAAAAATATTAACCTAACAAGTATTTGTATGATAAAAATATAGTAGATGGGTTGGGGCGTTTTTCTGAAGAAAATAATTAGACAGTAATGAATTTGTGCGTTACTTTATTGACGCAGTGTATAAATGCATGATGCAGGGTCACTATACTTGCATCAAACCTAGAATGTAATTGAGGTCATGTATATATAAGTAAGAATCCGATCAAATGAGGCCAGAAAGTTAGAAAAAGTCCAGGAAGAAGAATCAAGGAAAAAGGAAGTGAAGTTCTAAAAGTGATTGGATGTGATAGTGAATAGTGAAAAATATATTAAAAAACAAAAAATATCGAAATATTACGAATCTGTAAACAGTAAATAGTGTGGATTAAACAATGAAGACTTGACAAACTTTCACTATAAAAATAAACTTTCTTTAAATCGGAACGAAAAAAAAAGGAAAACTTAAAATAATAAACTAGTCCTTAAGGTACTATTTTAAGGTTAGTCTTTTTGCATTGCATGACTTTTGATAGACTTAATGCTTAAAGTTATTAGTCAACTTATCGAACTAACAACTAATTGAAAGATAAAGACATTAAGCAGGCGCTGTTTTGACGTACACTTTTTTTATGTAGTTAGTTGATACAAAACAATGTAAATAAAATACAAATAATTTTAAAAGCAAAAGAAACAACAAAAAGAACAATGTAAATGAAAAATAAATTAAGCAAACAAAACGTAATGAAACGATATGATACAAAAGGTATCAAATTGCCTACCGTGTCGTCGTGTTGAGTGGCATCTGTAGTTTACATGCTAACAAACAGCGCCTACTTAAGTTAGTCTTATAAAACATGTCTATAATTTACCTGAAAAGTATCCCATATAAGGCCACAAAAGTTAGAATTGTCTAAAAATCTTTGTTGGATACTAGAAACAAAATACACGAATTGCAATTTAAAAAACCGTGTGATGTCATTTTTTACCGCATAAAAAAATGAAAATTATTTTTCCGCTGATAGAGCTTTAGAACATCATAATTTTATAGGTATTCCTCCATAAATAGAGGTAGTAACAGACTAAATGCAATAGCAGTTACGGAGTTTTGTTTTTGTTTTTAACAAATTCATGTGTATACTATCGCTGTACTCGTATAGATTCTGCTGTTTTCTAAATTATGTATGGAAAATTTGATAATTATTCCTGTTAGAATATACCTGTAAAGAATTTGACAATAAATCTATAAATAAATCTATACGATCAAGATTGATAATGATACCTGTTATAAAGGCCCGCTTATTCTTCAGTGTCGTGGACTCCCCACCCCCCGCATTTCAGTAACACTTAAAGTGACACGGGACATACGATATTATTTACTTATTTAAGAAGAAAGCAAGTTTAACATTTTTATCTGCTTTAAAAATCATCATTCCAAGCTGAATAGAACCCTAATACTTACTATATATATACAAAGAAGTATTGCATAACAGTTACAGCCCAAATAAAGTTGAAGATCACTCAAACTCGGCAGTTTTTAATAAGAATATAAAAAATCGGCCCGGTTTCTTTATAATTGTAAAGTACAGTAACTTTATATAGATAAAGGTCGTTAACATTAAATAAAAACATAGCACTAAAATCACGATTATGTCAAGTTAATCTACTAACAAATGTGTTCTAATTTGTCCTTATCAATATTTTAAATTGTACATATAGTGGCCGCTGATTCTTACAGGAATTGTATATTTTCTTTCGTGCAGATAAAACAACAGAACAATGGCAGTATTTGCTGTAATTTTAATTTCGTTTGTGGCGCTTCTTATAATTTATTTATACAAGTTTTCGAAGTCTAAGCCTAAGGATTTTCCTCCAGGTATGAAAATTTCCACAATTTCTGTTATCTTTTCTTCTAAATAGATTAAGTTACAAAAACTTCTATTTAGGCCCACCTCGAATACCCGTAATGGGAACTTACTGGGCTTTATTAAAGGAAGATTACAATTTTACGCATGTATCCACACAAATTTTAGCAGATCGCTATAAAACAGATATACTTGGAATATATCACGGCTCCACACCTACAATTGTAACCTTTGGTTATGATCTCTGTAAAGAAGTGTTAACGAAAGAGGAATTTAATGGACGTAATGATAATATCCTAACTAGAGATAGGAGCCTTGGAGAACTTTTAGGTAAGGAAATTTTCTTTTTTAGTTTTACTTTGGACAGCTATACACTGGCTATGTACTTCAATGCTACCATAAATCTCATTGTTACACCTAAATTAAATTAAAACTCATGTTACTTGACTACCACTCTGCGTTTAAAAGTTGAAAATTTAAGCCGAAAACTATCGTAACTATGCATGTCGCGTCGTGACTGTTTTCGATTTAACTGTGCAACTTTGCAAAAACAATTTCGAATTTTTTGTTCTAGTTAAACAGCATATTACCTACATTTTGTAATGCAACTTAAAGATTCCTTCTGTCTTCAATTTTATTTTATACCAAAACGTCTACATTCCACAAAAAAACCAACAAACACGTATTTTTATTTATAAACTGCTTTTAATATTGCATCTGCAACATTTTAATAATAGTAATAGAATGGCGTAGTAACTAGATCAGGGTCTATATGCAGTATATAAATTGTCCAGAAATACAAGTCCTCTGCCAGGATTTGATAATTTATTATTTGAATGTAATTTATAGCATCATATTCAGTGTTTTTGCTTTATCTTTAAAGAGAAAGCTATGCTCCTTGACAAGGCGCTTATTGATCGTAAAAACCAGTTCATTAAACACGAGAAATAAAGTTTCAAAATACACCTAGAACAATAATTGTGATAACTATTGGAAAGTGCTTATTCTCTTAATAGACTTCGCTCTTATAGGTTAAAGTCACTAAAGAATTATCAAATATTTTTGCACTGTCAACTATCATTATGTATTTTACAGATACAATAATAATTTTCTTATCTTGTTTACAGCAAACTATTATTTTTTGCATACAATATATAACGAATTGATTGCAATATGCTATGTAGGCTATTAGACTGGATTGCTATCATGTATTTTATTGTTAAAAAGGACAATCTTACATTATGTTCGTAAAGAATTTAATATTTCTCTTTGTTTATTTCTATGTCCTATACGGGTTGTCATTTACAAATTTGCTTATTGAAATACCATACTTCCGAATAGTTTTGAATTGTATAATTTTAAAGTAGGTAAGGCAAGGAAATAGACACACACATATAATCTAAGGTCGAGCAGATGGTGAGCTGTGAACGTTTTATCCTAGCCTAGTTCAGGACGTCAACTACTTAGACAGGAAACTAAACTGGAAAGCAATGTTTTGGGCATGCAAGTTAGTACAACTCTAAAATTTGCTAAAAGCCAATAATTAGCTTGACTAGTCATAATCAGCGCCATAAAGAAGACCCCTCGATATTTCACTGGATTTCACAAATTAAATAAAGAAAGCTCACGTCAGAATGCCAAGCTCAGGTCTATGGCTTGGGAAAGGAATAACTAAGGGAGATGCCAGAATAGCCCAATTAATGAAAAATAAGTACATTTATCCAACTGTAGGACAACCAAAACAGGAGATAGGCTAAAGCAGCATAGAAAGTACTTTCTTTCAATACTAGCCAAGGAATAATGAAAAAGCAGGTTAATTTCATCGGGACACAGAGATAGATCACGTATGAATGACAGGCAGCTCTTTGGACCAAGTATATATCTGGAAATTCAAAAAGTACAAGAAATCTTGGCTTGGGAAAATATCATCCAGGTACATTTATGTTACACACAGATGAGACGAGGACGACAGAGTAAAAGATCGACATCTCCTCAAACACTTAAGTGGCATTAAAAGCGGTGTTTTTAGTCAGAATAAGAATTTCTTTTGTTTGGGAGTAGGCATACTGGGATCCACAACAACGAGAAAATACACGAAGTCTTTAAACTTGAAACCAAGGATACTTGCTTGAGATTAGAACCCTTTCTGGCGATCTCAAGTCAACAAATCATGTCAGACCTGAATGTAAGGCTTACGAAACTCAAAAGGCGAGCTGGTTAAAAAGCAGTGTGACTAGTTTCAACCTGTCAAAGTTGAATTAGCTCTTGGGCAAGAACCAAAAGATCCTAAAATAGGTTTCCTAACTGGAATCCTGCACTATAAAAGTACACGTATAGATACGGAGGAAAACCCAACACGCTCTACATGTCGAAAGGACAAAAAATTTCTTTTTACTTATTGGAAAAATATGAGGCATAAAAGAGATTGGAGTTCTAGACCTTTCATGTCGTTACTCTACTACTAAAGGAGAGTTAGAGATTTACTTACTGTCATGCAGGAATTGAAGGGAAGAACAAAATAAGACACGATAGGCAATCGTAGAGGTAGTTGAGGAAATGGTAAAGGGTTAGTAAAAAGGGCCTATAAAGGCCTATTTGCTTATACTATTAGTTCTATGAATTTGTTTCTGCTCATGGAAAGTAATGGATATTTGAATATTCATCCTGTAAAGCAGAAAGAATACTTGTTTAAGGTAGAATCTCTAAATTCCAATCATTGTTTATATATTACACTAAATTTGGTTTGGTCTAGAAATAGATGCATTTGACAACTGTGTTCAAACTCTGATAATTATTAACAAATTCACTTACTACATTGAAAGAATCTAGTTGAAAACTGTTTCCATGCTTTCTTAAATCACAGTAACAGATACGGGGTCTTGCATTGATAAATTCGACAAAAATGAAAATTAAAACTACAATAATGGAGGCAGAGATGAAAATTTAATTGTGTACAAGGAACATATTAAAAAACTTTAATTTTTAATACTAAGGCTAGTCAAAAAGTTTGTAAAAGCCTTGCAACAAATAATTAAATTATACCCACTTAGATTGAGACCTTACGATGCTATGTTGTAATCAGCAATGAGTCACCAATAACAAAATATGAAAATATGTAAGGAGTTTTCTTAAAAGAGAAAAAAGGGCATGTTACGCGTTTATGGAAGACTTTGTGTATAATTTTATAACGTAGAGGTAATATCTAATATTGTTCTGTGCAGCTTTCTTTGATAATATCTTTTGATATTGTTACAAATAAGATTTGCTTATCTATTGTTCACAGTTGGAACACCCAGTATACACAGGTGTGCAAAGATTCTTGG
The DNA here is from genome assembly GCA_011009095.1 of Ignelater luminosus. Classification (NCBI taxonomy): domain Eukaryota; kingdom Metazoa; phylum Arthropoda; class Insecta; order Coleoptera; family Elateridae; genus Ignelater; species Ignelater luminosus. Next base: position 252,895 of record VTPC01090728.1, read on the forward strand.
TGATAATTTTTGATTGTCTTGCAGTTGAATTCCTTTTTATAACAAGTTTTTTTTTTATTAAAATATATTTTATTGAAGAAAACAACAAGAAGATGCTAAACATCGATTTAGTCTCACATTACGAACAAGGCATGATTAAATTAAACACACCTACGTACTATTTAAGTAATTTTGACAATTGATATTTCACTCGCTGTCCCATTTTCAGTGGCTTTCAAATTATTACAAAAAGCTTGTCTTTCCTGTCACCTTTGATAATCGATGATTAAACGAGGAAGGAAGTTTTCATAAGTTTATAAGCTGTTGGGGTGTGATTAAATAAATAAATAAAGCCATGACAAAATTGGTTAACATCGTAGTTACATGATATTTAAATTTAATTATGAAGTGATAAAACGACCTCTTATTTTTAACAAAGAATGCGTGATTATAATTCAATGCTCGAATTTTATGATATTCTGTGTATCTTATAATAATAACTAATAAGATTAAAATTGCTTGTTTATTTGAATGAACTCGTTTCTAGTTTAGTTAAGCTTTGTTATCATAACACTCAAATTAAAAAACAAAAACAAATCTTTTGGATTTCCCCCAAGACGAGGTCACAATCTGTTCATGACCACGAGTTTCCAATTTATCCAAGCATAAATACAAGTTTATTAAATAGAAAACAAGTTCTTAGTTTATTTTTTAATTATTTCAAATTTACAGAATCTCGACTCAAAGCTTATTGTTCATCTTTTGTTAATCAGCATTCCAGTGATAACATATGATCTGTCTGTTGCAAAACGACTTAGGATATAAAAATATTGTGTGTTACATATATACTAAGAATGCATATTATGTTTACATATGTAATATTTATTATTGAGGATTTAAGAAAATGCAAACTTCTACGAAGTTATTGCCTCTCTACCCTACAAGATTTGTTAGAGTTCCAAATTACAATAGGTTTTCAAAATCTTAGAAGTGCCGTTTCGTAGTCCATATGAAAATCTTCTGATTAGTAATTTGCTTTTGAGTACGATTCAGAAAGTTTTCTTACAATTCCTAGAAAAATCAATTATTTCTTTACTAAAAGAAAGGTTTTGCCTCATTTTTTCTTCTTTACTCCTATTTTATTTTCTTGCAGGAATATTTTTTGTGGATGGACCATACTGGAAAGAACAACGAAGATTTTCTCTTAGAAATCTGAGAGACTACGGATTTGGCAGAAGATTCACATCAACGGAAGCACATGTAGAAAAGGAAGTTAGAGATTTAATAGATTCACTCACTTCTGAACCTAAGCCTGAAGACAAGGTTAGTAAATTAGACCTTACGAGAATTCACAGTAAAATAAAATTTACCCCCTAACAGATTTCATTTCGAAATTACTCTTCTTTTATGTTGAGTAACGATGTCGAAACTGCATTCGTATTAATCTTTACTATAATACCCGCAAATGTATCTGGTTATCTTCGACAGTTTGCTCGCAAAACCATTCTAAAAAAAGAAAAAGGTGTTTTTCTTTTTTTTTAATTTACAATAAGTGACCGATTATGTCGAGTCCAGACTACGTAATGGACAAAAGTGAAAAGTAGGACTAATTAAAATGGCCATTGGTAGTCCACAAAAAACTTCAGGAAAATTAACAGTTATTTTAATGTGTACCTGCAATTCATTATTTTGTACCTTATTTATTATTTTCCATATTTCATATAGGTACTATATTAATTTTATACTTTTCTTATTTCTATTCCTCGTAAAACAAACCATTATTACTTCTGCATTTTAGGATATCTATCGTAGAAAAGGACAGTTTCTTCTCCCAGATATGTTCTATGCTCCAGGTATGAATTCCATATTATACATGTTAATTGGCCGCAGATTTGAAGGCAAGGAATTGAGGGAAATAGCCCGTGGTATAATGAGATTTCTAAGAAGTAGCGATGGTACCGGAAACGCCATATGTTTTGCACCTTGGTTACGACACATTGCTCCCGGTTACTTTGGTTACACAGGGACAGTAGAAGAACATAAACGTTTCGTGGCTTTCTTCCAGGTACGATCTCCAGAGTGAATTATAGTGACATTTTTTATTTTTACCTATTCGTTTTTTCTTAGAAACAACTAAATGAACGCAAACTTAGCTTTTCTGATGATTACCATACTGATTTTACTGACACTTATTTTAGCAAAATGGAAGAACTCAAAGAAGAAAATGAAAATTATTCTACATTTTCAGGTAATACTATTTTAGATAATTAAGAAATAACAGATTAATAATAGTAGTGTGATTTACATGTTTGTTTGTATTTTAAAAAACATCCAAACAAAATAAAATTTACAAAAGCTTTTTATTTACAGAAAAGCAACTAATATTTACATTAATAGACTATATGTTTCCTGCTCCTGTTGCAATTGGACAAACCTTAAATTTCTTATGGGTCTATTTAGTCAAATATCCAGAAATACAAGTTAAGGTTCAAGAAGAAATAGACCGTGTTGTCGGAAGATCTCGTTTACCCACTCTTGATGATCGCAAAGTGTAGATATATCTTTTTTCTTAAAATGACAGTCTTTTATCGTAAAATATGTTGTAGATTGCCTTATACAGAAGCTGTGATTCGTGAAATCCTTCGTATTGATCCTATTACTCCTCTAAGCGTACCTAGGAGATGTACAGAAGATACCTATTTGAGAGGTTATTTTATTCCGAAAGTAATTGCTACCAATGCTCTCCATATGTATCCAAAGTAATTAATTGTTGTTTTACTTCTAATAGGATTCAATGATTCTGCCTCATTTATTGAGTGCATGCCGAGATCCCAAAAAATGGAAAGACCCAGATGTTTTTCGACCTGAAAGATTTCTAGACGAAGATGGTAATTTACTAAAAAAAGACTTAACTATAGGATTTGGAGCAGGTAAGATTGCATTAAGTTAGTATTCTAAGTAATTAATACTTGTATTTTAAGGAAAACGTTTATGTGCTGGAGAAACGTTTGCACGTCAAACAATGTTTTTATTTGTATCTGGTTTACTGCAAAATTTTACTTTTAAACCAGCAGATGAGATGCCAGATATAAATAAGAGGATTTGTGGTTTAGTACAAAGCGTACCCGATTGTTGGGTGGAAGCAATTAGCCGTTAGTGAATTTAGATTAGGTTTGTAGCTGGTTTTTATGGTAGAAACAACGTTGTCATAAGTAGTTATTGATGTAGAATAATAATATAGAATTTTTATAGTTTAGCGCATGTCTGTAGTAACATCGTTGTAGTATAGTTGATGATGTCTCCCTTTTGTTTGGAGTGACATGGATTTTAACTTGTTTTTAGCTTTTCTTTTTTTTTACTTACAATTAGAACGATTATAAGAATTCTAATAATAAGATAATAACATTGTTTACAGGCGTACCTATACAGTTAATAGATATAGATATAATGTAGTAAGTATTAACAGTACATTAAACGAAGTTCAAAAGAGATTAATATTATTACAGTAAAATATAATAAATTTACTTTAAGATTTCCTTGAATCTTGTAGAAACTAATGAGTAATATACTAATTTGTCCTGTACATGCAGTTTTATTTTTACATAGCAAGCATATAAAGTATATTATTAATAATGGAAAGACCAAATGGTAACATTCTAGCTTACCATAGACACGATATATAGCATTAGATCTATAATAATAATAAAACTTAGATTAAGATAACCCATAACTATTATTAAACATTAAAGTGGTACTTTAATATAATTGTTGGGATTTGTTTAAAAACGCATTAATAAATAGAATTTTTTAATTATATTAAATAGAGGGCATTTTGCTGAAATCCAAAATAATCAGTGAAATGAGGCACTAAGGTAAGTAATTTTTGTGCGATTCTTTTGCCCCGTAACCTACACCGATAAAACATCTTTAAATGTCAAATCATAGCGTCAAATGCTGTGTTGATTTGAAAGGCAATTATAATAAGCGTAAGTACATAAATATGTAATTTTGTGATATCAAAACCACTGCCATGGGCAGCTCGCCAATAAAGTACTTTTTTCTACTCCAGTGCGTAAAGCTGGATTTTGCACTCACAGATATACAGTGCAACATGATATAATGATAGAGAAACAATTAAATGACAACTGTGATAGCAACGATCACATTTACTTTAGAGATGTCACGTTGATAGATTTCTTCTATTTTTTTAAATATTTTCACCGGAGTAAAGAAAGCATTGCAGCAACGAGGTTAGATAGTAATTTATTGTGGGATAAATATATTAGGTATATAACTAATTTATCACAAAATCTAGCAATTAAATCACAGTTTAGTTCATTTGATTTTACTGTAGGGGGCAATTTTCTCTACGTAAGAAACACTTTGATATACTTACCGTATACAAAATTATATAGTGCGAGAATTAAGTCTTACCTTTCACTTTTGCTTTTTATGTGAAGTAAAAAAATCCTCAACAGGTTTCATTTTTGTTAATCAAGGCGTACTTTGACGTGACAGTTTCATTTTCAATCCACTCCACGTGACAGCTACCTTTTCAATATTTTTAAATTGCACAGGGAGTCAAGCAATACCTTGTTTGAAAGGACTTACAACTGTCTATTCAATGGTAAGCCAAAATTAATGTTTGATTGGGCAGTTTTTGAGAAATTTTAAAATAAAGAAGAAAGTTTAAGCTGCATATACCTTAAATAACGAATTAGTAAATAAAACGCTGTTTCAGTGCAAAAGCCTGATAATTAGTCAACATTAAACTTGTTACAAATTTATACGTATGCAGTAAGCAAAACAAAAAGTCATTTACTAAAACCTCTTTCAGGATCAGCGTTAACGGTACACAACATGAGGTCAACATAGGTATAGGTTGTATGGCCAAATTTCCGTTGCACGTCATCAACTGATTTGTCAAGTTTTGACATACTTGATTACTTACATACTTATTTTAGATATACATTATACATACATTCTTGATTGACTGAAAGTTCTTATTATTTTATTATTATCATTTATAAAATTAAAAACCTTGTTAAACTTCTTATTACACGGAAAAAATGTTTTGTTGTTGCTCCAAAAGATTTAGTAGCTGCAGCAAAGAATGTTAGTGGAATTCTAGATAGCAAATATTTTTGCTAGGACAATAACTATATTACTTATCATACAATATTGCTACAAGAGCAAACAAAAGTTGTTGTGGAAATTAGTTCAACTTAGGTTGCTATCACTACTCTTTTTATTACTATAGCACTAACTTTGCTGTAGAAGCTGATTCCAGTTTTGTTCCCACTACTGTCAATATGCTTCTTTTAGCATATACTATAGTCCTAGGCACAAATCATAATTTTTCAAATCTGTTTTCTTAACAAATATTATTTAGAAAAAAGAAAATAGTTGATGTTGAATTAGAATCTATTTATTAAACAAATTGTACATATTAAAAGTTGTAATTATTAAATCACACATCAATTAGTGTTGAAACAATATAAAACATAAATAATTTTGAATTATAAGCTAAATAAAATAAAGTTATGGTTCTTATGAATATACATAATATTATGTTAATTTTGCATTTTTGTTCCAAAACAAAATTTGTATACAAGCAAGAAACTCAGAAACTTACTATACAATATTCACATATTCTTGCTATTTATTTTTATTGACAAGTAGGAGTTTCACACCAGTTAGGCTAATCATGCTGGAAAATGGCTACCAATACCAATTAAGTTTGCAATGTACCCTTGTGGGAGCCGTCGCCCCTTCTGAGAATATTGCAGTGTCTCTTTACTTGTTGAATTACTTATTATTATTATCATTATTGCTTTCATTCTTAGCAAATCTGCTTTAATTAGTAAAAAAAAAGTAGTTAAAATCAAAACTGTAAGTAAATACTACAATACTTATATAAAGGTAGTCACGCAATAATGTAGAGGCATCGACATAAGCATGCCATGGTGTACGAGAGACACGTGTGGCCGTTTACAAAAACAAAAGTTTTATGTACTACCGAGGAATGAATTATTTGTATTATGATGAATCTCGACTGCATCTAACTAATAGGAATACATAAAAACTTAACAGGTTTTAACACTACAGATAGCTTAGCAACAGGCGGGATCCAAACTTGGATCGCAGATGGTCTGGTAGAGAGCAAAACTCAATTGCGAGTTACCGTAGGTGGCCTTTGTGTCGCTTGCAGGTGGTTTGGCGAAGCAAAGATCAAATTCATTGGGCCAGAACAGGCCGTCTGTTGCAGGGTAAAACCTGATTGTGGGTAAAGTAAGGTAACTTGATCATTTTTGTCGAAAATACAAATTGTATTTTCTTTCGCTCAAGTATTTGTCCATACATATACATACTGATATCAATTATTAATAAAGTTATAAAAGCAGAGTTCTCACTCTCATTATAGAGGCAATATTACAATCCTGAGGCGTAAGAAGCATTAAAAAATTTTAAACTGCAAATGCTTACAGTTTTTTCTTTTGTATCAAGGAATGCAATATATTTTTTCAAGCAAAACCTACAATCGATTTGTCTTATTGTTAGTTAAGGTGTTGTTATCAACCTTTAGAGTTGCATAAAGATGCGATTGTTTATTTACTATTATTTTATAACTGAAATATGTAACGCTGAAAACCAAATTATCATTTGATGTGTCTCAGTTACCGAATAGAATCTGTATAAGTAATAGTCCTAAAACATCCATATGTATAGGTTTAATTAAAGTTAACGTTTGAGCATTAAAATATGTTTAAGATTAAGTTTTTTTTTAATTTTCATGAAATGGTTTCCAATCATATTTATCTCAACCTCTACTAATACAAGTCAATCTGCAGGGTGTCTCGTGACCAAATGCCCATAGTTTGATGGTTAGGTCATTTTAAGTCGAAGATGTCCAATGAACAATCGTTACGAAGTTATAGCCGTTTTAAGCTAATATTAGGTTATTTAATTTGAAAAGAACATCAATGCATTAGTTTTTGTTAATAAAAAAGTTTAACCGAAACTGTCCCCCTTCGGTCTCTATGCACACTTCAGCTCTTCGAACAACAGAAAAAGTAGCTCTTCGAAGGTACGAGTACGAGAATTCACACAAATGGATGCAGCAGCATTTACAATTCGTAAAACAAGTCTATCCATACTGCGTGACTGTTCTGCATACACTAAACTCTTTGTAATTATGTTCTCAGAGATAGTAGTCAAGAGGGTTGATACCGGTGATCGTGATGGCCAAGGAACAGTGCCTCCTCTTCCAGTTTTTGCTGATACTTCATAATAGCTTAAGATGATCAAAATTTCGTAACGATCGATTTTTGCGTATGTGTTCATTAGACATTCTCGACTTAAAATGACCTAACTAACACTTGTTTAAGCTGCGTCCATGCGGTCATAGGACACTCTTTATACTGAAAAATCTAATAGAGCATCGACGGATGACCTGTAATTAATTTCCTGGTTGAAACGTGTAATACAATGTTTTATAATTTCTGTTAAATAAATTGTGGGAGAGTTGTCAAAAAACCCATACAATTTTTTCAAATAAAAGTTTTACAAAGATATTACAATTACACCTTAGTATAGGAAAATGAAATACAATAATAATATTAATTTGCCAGTTGAATAGGTCCTGTATTAAACATCTGTTGTTTATTAATTAATTAATTAATATTCGTACCCCAGAGACAAACTATGTTAAGTCTAAAGTTAGCAAAATCGGGTTAAGAATCTTACGTTACTCGAAAATCAATTGTCTTTCATTTGCTAGTTTCAGCTTACTTTTACCATAGCTCGTTATAAAATTAGACGTTTACCAACTAGTTAAATCTCAAGTTGTTTTAGAGCCAAATTGATGGACCTGACATGGCCTTTCATTTTATTAGAATTTTACTGGATTTAACATATACAGTGTGTCCAAGATAAGGATGCACAGCATGGGAATTTTGGAAACGGTAAGAGATACAACATCGGTTAAATGGGATAGAAGTTGACTATTTATAGAACCTTTTTGTTGGCGTTTGCAAAATCTAGATATCTTGGATAGTTTCAGAGATATTTTAAAAAAGTAGATTTTTCGATTTTCCTTATTAATTTTTCTTTCCTTTATTTGAAGAGATATCGGAGAACTAAAACAACTTTTCCATTGCCACTTTTTGTCCTCTATTAAAATACGCTAACAAAATTTTGAATAATCATCATCAACCTCATTTTTCTAAATAGGCGGAAAAACAATTGAATATTGTTTTGGATAGCTCTTATTGTCATAATTTTAATGATGTAAACATGCTAGGGTTATTTTGATTTCTTATGCTATAAATTAATGCATTCTGCAGTACCCTGGCCTCCGCGATCACCTAATCTAACACCATTAGATTTTTTTCTTTTGGTGTTATGTCAAGAATCATGTACTCAACCAAAATTTTGAAGATGAATAGCAATTATTACAGTTGGTCACAGCAGCGTTCAACACAAAAAAAATCAAAACCAACAAGAACTATTCAAAACAATTTTCAATTGTTTTTCCGCTTATTAAAAAAAATAAGGTTGATGATGGTTACTCAAAACCGAAACGTTATACAGAAATTTTGTTAGCGTATTTTAATAGAGAACAAAAAGTGGCAACGAAAAAGTGATTTTAGTTTTCCGATATCTCTTCAAATAAAGGAAAGATAAAATAATAACGAAAATCGAGAAATCTACTTGTTTTAAATATCTCTGAAACTATCCAAGATATCTAGATTTTGCAAACGCCAACAAAAAGGTCGTATAAATAGCCAACTTTCATCCCTTTTAACTGATGCTGTATCTCTTACCGTTTCCAAGATCCCCATGCTGTGCATCCGTATCTTGGACACACTGTATAAGTCCAATTAGCATCTTTCTTCTGGGTTTTTCTCTATGAAAAAGCAAGCTGTCACTTAAAGAAATAGTTTGAGAGTTTTCTTAGCAGCTAACTATTTGATAATAAACATTAGCCTCTCTGATTAAAACTATCAGCGTTTAAAATATCGTGCTTATTTAACAGTAAAGTGACATATACTGTTAAGCAAGATTAGTTTTCAAACAACTCTTCTGTAAAATGAAGATTTTTGAATTAATATAATTTGCCTCTCGTATGGATATAAATTTGTGTGCCCACGTGTAGAAACTCTTTTTATCATATCATAGTTTTAGTTTAAGTACAAGACCGTTGAATCGACAGATAACTTAAAAAAATAGTTGTACGTCTACACATCTCATTTTGCCTGAAAACAAAGATACTACTTAATTATTCTATCTCTTGTAAGATGTTTAAAATTTAGCTTAGAAATGTACTTCATTGCATAGGTCTGTGTCGTTTTGGCAAAGTAGCTTGACTAGACAGTCATTCAATAAAGAATTTATATACAGTGTGAGTATAAAGTAACACATAATATTAATTTTGCTATAGACAAATGTATCGGAAAATCCTGGAAAAAGTCAATTTTCTATTACGAAGATATACATTTTAATGTTGCAATTACCTTTCAATAGACATTTGTTCCAAAGCAGTGACGTCAATGTCAATTTTTTAAATGGAAACTCTCTAATTTTTTGATGATTTTAATAGACCTTGTTATTGCTATAGAAGTTTTTGCACCTTACATAAAAAAATGTTTAAGTAAAAGTTAAAGAAATTTTTAATTTTTGAAGTAACGAAGATAAAGGCAGCAACTCACGTTTGTAGTTTAATCACCTTATGCTAAGCAAAACATTTAAGATTTCAAGGAGTGCTGGGGCTAACCACAGAGACATTTATTATCAGTTTAACTTTGTATCTTGGTGCTCCCCCTTCATATATAAAATGCAGTGCTTTTTTCTTGTTTACATATTTTCACTTGTTTACGAGATATGGCCAATTCAAATTAACTTTTCGGGCACTTTAAAATAATTTGTTTTCATGTTTTTGACACATGGGTAATGCCTGTCATTACTTGTGTGAATCTAATTCCAAATACTAAAAAAACAAGTGTAAGGTTTAGCCTCTTCAAAATATTTATTTTATTTGAATTTAAATCTGAAGCAATTTTAAATTAGATTAAGAGAATTTCTAGATATGTTTAGAGTTAGAAGCTGTAGTTTGATTTACAATAATCTTTTAAAATAAAATTTACTTAAGCTACACCAAGAAAAAATACGAATAATTAACAAAATGTATTAGTAAATAACCATAATATGTGAAGTAATAAATCTCTGCATTTACTTTAACACAACAATGTTTATTAGTTCTTAAACTTTACAAATGGTTGATTCTAAAACTACTGTACACTAATACTGAATATAAATTAATTGTGATATTAATAATAATATAAATAAAACCAGTGCAAGACCGACATTAACTATTCTTATGTTTTCTGTTAGGTACATGATGCAGTTACTTTTTTGACAGTTAAGTAGTAAGCAGTTGTCTTTAGTTCCAACCTTCCGTTTTTAGCAATTTTTTGAATTTAACAATTTACAATACAGCTAACACTTTCATTCAAATATTACACTTATAACAATCGTCAGTCATATTGAATTTTAGAAACATCTAAGTATTATATACAACCTATGCTAGAATAGTTGTACTATATCGCTTTTATAGTCTGAAATTTTTTATTTTAACTCCAAAAAATTTTCTTTGCTGTACGAGGTATGTAAAAAAAGTGGTGAGATAACTATAATAATGGATTTTTTGCCGACAAAGATCTAAAAATCGAAATAAACTTAATTAAAATTGTTTCTTTTTTTCTATGGACGTTATTTTTCTATAAGCAATATGTCCCTAACAGAATGTTTTTACATACCTCGTATTTCTCTTAAAGTTCTCCTCTTATTTCATACGATTAGAAGTAAATGAATGATATACTTTATAAAGTAGTGACTATTTTCCACTTAAAAACCTGATAATCATTTTTTAGCAAAAAAACGATTTTAAGTTTTAACAAAATGTCGTCGTGGGGGCGTTAACCTTTGTTCCAATATTTGTGAACTTCCAAAGAAATTATCTCCACCCAAATGATTCAATGATAAAACTTTTGATACAATATTGAAGTCTTCTGGTTGACCCGCTTTGGTTACACCAGAGTAATAAAGTAAATTATTTAACTGATTGTTATGATTAGCCGGGCGTCTTATGTTTCGGAAACTATGAAAATCTTGGGATACACTTGGTGTTATACTAAACGTTTCGGGATTTGAACGGAAAAACCTATTAGCATGTGATATTGCAGCAGGATTGATAAAGGTATTAAAATTATTTCTGTTGTAATCAAGATTTACAAAATTACTAGTTCCAGATTCGTGTCTAAATACTCTATTACTTTGAGGAGCTGAGGTAGAAGTCTCTTTAAAATTGAAATTTTGGAACTCTCTTACTGGGGGAGATTGGAACGAATTTAATTGAGGTCTTGCAAATAGTTGATTAGCAAAAGGTCGGTATCGAGGAGGCTGAATAAACTCGTCTACCAGCGGCAATTGTATTTGTTGAAAAATATTTTGTCGGAAATTAGTTGCTCCCTTGTTTGGAAGTTGCTGTACTACTGATGGTAATACTAAACCCGTTTCTACTTGTGTTGTTGGTCGAAACTCAATACTGGGTTCTAAAAAAACAGAATTAGAAAAGCTCTTGTGAGGAATTTTATCTTGTACTAAATGATGATTAAATTGATTGTGTAAAACAGTTTGAGTAGATGGAAATATGGAGAGGGATTGTGGAGTAGTATGCGGTTGTTGTTTTAGTAATACTTTTTGGTCTTCTAAAATCTTTTGTCTTTGTTGTAACAAGTTTTGTTCGTGAAGCAATTGCTGTTGTCGCAATAAATAGTCTTGATGCTGTTGTTGCTGTTGCAAGGTTCTAATTTGTTGTTCTAATACTCTTTGTTTTGCTTCTAAATCGTGTTGTATCCGAAGTTGTTCTTGCTGTTTTAAATATTGCTGTATTTTTATCTGCTCTTCTTTATATTTTTCTTCGCTTTCTCGTTGTCGTTGTGCTTCTAATTGCTTTAGTCGTTGTTCTTCTAATTCTTTTGTTGAAATAGAGTTTTGTCCAGGTGTTTTATAAATAGGTTCTACTTTTTTGGGTAAACCCTGTTCGTCCTGATGTACTGTAAAGGCTGCCACTAAGGGAGCTGCAAAGAATTGTACATCTTCAGCCTTTGCTTCACTTTCCTCAGTCGAAGATGTTATAATTGGTGTAGTAGTAGTAATTTCGGGTTTTGAAATACGAGATTTTTCTGTTAAACTTACTAGATTTTTGCTAACTCTATCAGATACGCTTCTTTCTTGAGACAAATCATTTTTTAAAGATTGGAATTTTGAAGAACCTGTAAAACTACTACTTGCACTAGCAATTATTTGTTCCGAATCATTTATAGAATAAAAGTTAGGCGTAATAGTAGGAACGAATGAAGTTATCGGCCTGTGTTGTACGCCACTGCTTTGTTGAACTACCACTATAGATTTTTCTGAAGTGTTCGGGGCAGTATTAATTTTCTCTGTGGTTGAACTTGCAGATTGGGCGATAATAGAAATTGTTGAAGCTGGTGCCTTTTGAAAAACGCCATTTACAAATGAATTTGGTAGAATAGAATCAACAGAAAACGAATTTACTGGCTTCAAAGTCTGTCGAAGTCCTTGATCTAGTTTTGATTTGTTATCGGTTTCCAGTTCATTTAGTGCCTTTAGGAGTGCTTTTCTTAAATTTGCATCTAGTTTAGTGGATAATTGTTTTTCAGATATTTCGTTTGTATCGCGTGCTTTACTCCAACAAGTTGTGATTAGAATCACAATGATGAAGTATTGTACCTGAAAAAAAAAACAAAATAAAATGATTAAACACATTTTAGTAGTTACAAATTTAACAACAGATAGAAAAAGATTATATGTTATACTTATTTATTAAATGTATTCGTATAATTTGTATAATAAGAGAAGATAGTATCCCTAAACATCTACATAAATAAAATTGTGAGAAACAAAGTACAATAGTAGCCTAAAATAATTTTTATGAAAGTAAATAATATCTTTTTTAGGAACAGGTTTACTATATGAGAAACTTTTATTGGCTCTACAATTTAAAGATTAATGGGGTTTTTGGAACATTATAAAATATTTACCAGATCCATTCTAAAATTTCAATGGTTTGTAAGAATGTCAATAGTTATTGATTGTAAACTACAGTTCATACTTGCGAGAAGACTAATTGGTTAATTATTTTTGAGTGAAAGAAATATTTAATAAATATAAATAAATAATTTGTGTGTCATGAATTTGTCTATCACTCTTATTTATTTCTTGTGATAAACAAGTTCAATAGAAAAATTCTGGGGAAAATTTGAAAATCTATACATTATCTTTTTTAGTTCCAGGCACCTTATGCATACATGTAAAGACAATTCATTAAGTTTATATTGAATTATGTATGCCCTTTTTTGTATTAACAAACAATTAAAATCAATTTAATGATAAAAAAGGAACAAATGCGGTTGAGAGACATTCTATGTAAAATTAACACTTTTTTTCTCAAGAATGTAAGTACTCCAAATACTGTTCCACTCAATCCAATTTGCTTCATTTATTGACACTGTAGGGAAGACAGGGCGTACTAAATTTGAATTCAACTATACATATTCAGAAATTACAATAGCTCAAGCTTGCAGTTGGCGGTCACTTATACAACCAGATCAAAATGCTTTTTAATCGATGTTACATAAACAATATTAAATGTACAGTTATATAGTATTACATATGTAGGTATATACTTAAGATTCATTTCTGTACTGATATATGTCGTGCAAACATACAGATTGATGTCATCAAAGAAACTTTGGAAATATTAAAGAAACATAGAATAAGTCAGCAATTATATTAAGAACGAGTTCCTCTGTAACAACATCTTATTGATTAAAATGCCGCAGCGTGGAATGAACACTATAAAGTACATTTCATCCTTTTTCACATTATAAAGTGATTCTGTGCTTTAAATGAAAATAGGAAGAGGAAAAACACAGCGATGCAAGAAACTAGTGCCTTATTACTAAAATTCCATATCTGATATAGTTTGGTGTAGCAACTATACTTACAATTTCGAATTGAGTTGAAACCCAAATTTAAAGATACTTAGTTCCCTACCTTTATTTGAAACAAAATAATCACTAAAATAACGATACGCACTTGAAATTTATTTGCAATCTATTACAGGTCTTATCAGGCAAGGAGAGATTCTCTTGTCAAATTGTAGGCTGTGAGTAAAGTTTGTACCAAATGAATCATTTTAACTTAAACCAATTTCAATTAACCCAAAAACTAGTAATAATAAAATGTAAATATTGGTTACACAAGATTGCTGTCGGAAACTAAGAGACGAGAAAGGTCAGATTTCTTATGATGAACGCAAACTTGTTACTGTGATTAACTGACTGCTGTCAGTTGCTCTGAACATTTTAAAATCAGGTCTCCTTTTTAGCTTGCTTTACAACTTTTTGCATATAAAATTTAAAACTTTTGCAAATTTAGTTAAAAACCACCTATTTAAGAGTGATTTGTTGATTTTTTGGAGCAGTATATAAACTACACAGTAGTTAAAGATAGAGAGCTTGGCGTCTAAAAACAGTTATAACCAAAAATCTCGATAAGAAGATCTTAAATGATAACTAACCTGTTGACGAAATAATTTACAATAAAAGCCAAAAGAGTGGTACCCATTGATATGTGAATGATAGTTTCCATGTAATTAGAGTACGTTAGCTTAGCTGGTACAACCGGTCGCTTTTAGATAATAGGGAGTTTTGTAAACAATTTTTTACTATATCTATGTAGTAACAACTAATCAGATGATGGTTGCTACGCGATAATGTCATCATAGTATATTTAACGTTACGCAGAAACTGCCTAATATCAAATCGACGAAATGTTTATAAAACTGGCATTCCCTATATTGAATCTTAGTACCCAAATACTAAAGACATCTTCCTGTAGTTCAACTAATAAGATAAATCGTTGAAATTAATTATTTCTCATCAGTACTACCTACGTTAAATAGAGTTATGTTTAGTCTTTGGTCTCACAATCCCTATTTTCTGTACTTTGTTGAATTCCGCAGACGGCATATAAGAAAAGGAACAACATGTTTATTTAGTCCAAACGCCAAGGCAAATATGGAAGGTTCTGAAAAGTTCAATCTACTTATTTTAAAATAGTTCTGATTAACAACGCATTGTATGTTTTAGTTTCTTTCAAAGAGGTATACCAAGTTGAAACGCGGTCTGAAATGACTACTACTACAGTATTATTTAACCTAAAATGTGAAATACAGCCACAAAGTATATTAGCCTGAATTAATCTACCATAATAGTCTAGAAAGGTGAGCACACTGAAAATCAGTAAAATATATAACTTTCCCCTATGATGCATTTTCTTGTATTTATTAATCTTAGCCCCTTTATTGATTAGCGAATATATAAGTGGAAAAATGATAAGAGTTCCAAACAACTCCGTGTCGAGGTAAGATAGATAAGTATTTTTAAAGTTCTGTCAAATATAGCCTGTCAAAAGGCATTTAAAACTTTTTCTTTCTTCAATAACCTTAAATTAGTAGATTTGCTTTATTTTTTACCGACTCATAAATTATTTATCTAAACTACGTAGTTTGCGTTCTTTTTTTGCTTGTCATGCTTAGACGAGTCTGCTTCATTGAGTTGGAAGAGAATTGAAATAAAACAAAATATCAAACATTTATAACGAGCTTTTTACCCTTTCAATACCACAAATGTAGTTTACTGTTTCCTAAAGCAGCTACACTAAGAACTCATTGAGAAAGTAATAAGAAAAAGAAACATGGTGTTGAAATGGCAAAAAAGGAAAAGTGATCTTCGATAATAAGAAGAAAAATTTATAGCCAGATTAACAAAAAAGGGTATAACTTAAAACTGTATCTGAGTCTTGCTTTACTAGCATTTCCATTGCTATACTTTACTCTTTTTGTTACATAACCAATGATAAATAGACTATAAAGCCCAAGTCTAAAATAAAACTGTTTTAGTTAATTGGGCTATCAGTTTTCAGTGTTTGTCAATGAAAATTAAGAGGGCGAGAAAAAGGTAACGGGGTTTGTGTTAGTTAGAGTTGTCACGTGAGGGGGTAACCTCCGCTAGGCGAGGCAGCCCGAGATGGGACTTGCCCTCCGATCGTCGTTTTGTAAACTTCGATAGCAAGCACGCGAACGTCTGCTTATTACGAGTCTGTTGTGTAATTTTAATTTTTGGTGTTGAAAATTTTATTATGCAAGAGAGGTTTTGTAAGAATTTCAGGAAAAACGTCGCCTTGACGGACTAGATATTGTGTGGTCTCGTAATTAAGTTCGGCATATTAGCCGTGATAACTTTCTTGATATGTGAGCAATTTGTTTGCTAAGTTTGTGACCGAAAGAGTAATTCGGGATTGTGCTTGACACGCTCTGCTTGTATGAGAGTATACGATTTCTTTTATTCGTTTCTAACAACTTTGGACGTACGAAAGCTATCGTAGAATTTTAATGAGTCTTAAAGAGCTTTGTGTGTGTGACACCTGTTGTATGGTAGAGAATGGAAAACTAAAATGGAGTCAATCCATATTTCGCCTTGGGGTAAAGCTTGTTTAGCGAATCGAAGTGCCTGTCGGTTGGCTTTCCCGTCAAAACGCCGCAAGTAAAGCTTCTTTCCTTTCCCGCGCTGGACGCCGCCAAAGGAATTGTAATTGAGATAAGTTATTTCTTTTCTGTATTTTCTTTTCGCTTTCTATTTGTAATCATTCTTTTGTTCATACGAACTTTAATAATTTTATGCGACATTTTGTCCTGAAACCTCTGAGGACGAACTTAAATTAAATTTACTTACACTCTGCTGTGATAATCTGGTATTAAGTAACTAGATAGCTTTAATTTAAACAATTAACTTATGTACATAACTTTACGTAAGAACACCTTTTTTGTTATTGTTATTTACCATTTAAATTTCCAAATTATTATTTTTATAGTTTTTCTATTCAAAGATTTTGTAAGTTAGAACACATATAGCTATGTGGATGTATAGATAATTACTGAATTATGTTGTCGCCTATGTCGTTTGTTTAGCTATATATTTACATTTCTCTCTCTTTCTTTTTGCATTCTATCAGGACAAGAATAAACAGATATTGTATAACAGTTTAGTTTTATTGTGTCTCTGTTTGTACCTGCAAGATTTTCAGGATATGTGAACTTCTGTGAACTGATTGTGAAGCAGTCCTGGGAAAGAGGAATATAGAATTAGTTGATAGTAATTTTGGTAGTTTGTTAAGAATAAAGACAATAGGTGGAGAAACCCACTTACAGGAGTTGATGCTGCTAACCGACAAAATTAATTAACGTAATCATCTTGTGTTCATTTGATAATAGTTCTCCAGTCTAGCCATAAAGGAGGTGCTGTTTATTTGTTTAGCTTTACAATAAATAAGCTGATAGCTTTCCCCGGGTGAGTCTATTGGGAAAGCACCTTTTTTTGTAAGTACGTCCAGGGTTATAAATACCTATCGCCCTGCCTGTCGACTTGAATGTATGTATACACAGGGTGGTAATATTTATAACACGTTTATACAGAGTGTCGGTCTGTGAGAAGCTGCGTGGCCCGGCATAGTGTTTTGACCTTGGGATTTCACCATCTTTGAGTTATCTTGAAAGTTTTAGTAAGTTTGAAAGCTGTTTCTTTTGTTATAAAAGTAAGTTGAGAGCTACGGGATTGAACATCTTCCGAGATTTCGTAACGGGTATCAGGCCTCTTTTTCCGGTATATATTTTTGAAAGATATCGGAAAGTTACACAGTGCAGTCTTTTTAGAACGCTAACGCTTCAAATAGTGCTAAAAGCTGTCTAGAGGCTATTATTTAAAAAAAATGATTGTTGGGCGTCTAGTGTTGAAATTACCTGATGGAATCGTTGTTCGCTTCATATTTGTGCCCTTTTCAGATTTACTAAATATGAAGTTGGAAGTTTTCACATTTGTATATAAGATATGTAATGTTTGTATTGACGTTACAAATGTTTTTGAATTGATAAGTTGGCAAAGTGACTTTTCTCCTAAAGTGCCTGTCGTTATCAATTTAATTCAATTCATCTCCAGTAACTCTGACACCTATTAGCATTTTCTAGAATGGTTGGTTCATTGAGACCATGGACATTAATGTTCTGTTTCTATGGCTAAATCTTACATAAGGTTTTTGAAGTCTTTCGCTCTTCGTTTCTTCTTAGATTTCTTGTTGTTCGTCTAAATGTCCATTATATTGACAGATGTAGTTAAGAGTTTGTGTCTTAACATCCAATTTGTGAACGGATGAGCGTGAATTGGGAATACCTTATTTTCCATGAAATATTAGGCGGAATTGACTGCTTTAATTTGTTTTGTAATAACCTTATTTAACGTCTGAGAAACGTTTGGACAGTTTCGACTGAGTGTTGTCAAACGATAAGAGATTCTTCTTTATTGAGGAATTTTCTAAAAACTACTGGACTGTTGTCTTAAATATAACAGACCGCGTATAAATGTTGTTTGTTGTTAAATAATTGGTGTTAGATTTTGTTTATTTACATAAATACGTTTTGTGAACAATACGGTTAGAAATGAACTATTTAAAAATACTTATCGCTTATGATGAATGCCTACTCAACTATCTTTGATAATAATTAGCATAGCTTTATATTACGCTTAAAACTGTTTCAAGGGATTAAAAGATTATTGTTGTTATTTGTAAATTCTTTACTGTTTCTCTTTTATAGATAAAGAATATAACTAAGTAGTTTTTACTTGAGAAGAGATATCTAGATCTTTTTGATGAATATTCATGCCAACGTTGAATTCAGAAAACCTTCCTATAAATTTTTGTTTTCTTTTTTAATGTTTCATTAAAGCAATAAAATGTAAATTTTCTGTAGAAGTTAAATTATGAGCGGTATTTATCTAAGAATGATTCTCATAAGCAGTTTCTTTTCTTTCTACAATCGTACTATAGTAATCATAAGTACTAAAACTACGTTTCTGGAGTTGAAGCAAAGAATATTGTCATTAGCACGAATTTCAGTGATAAATTATGTTTTAAAATACAACAAAAAAAAACTCATATAATTTCTAATAAATCACCATTATGTAGCATAAAACAACAAATGAGACGCTGCATGTAGTAGTACATCATTGTTGTTACGTGCGTGATTACTTGTTTCTTTTAAGATGATTATATCAGTTAGAAATTTTTTTTTTATTTTACATGCGGCAATAACTTCATGGTTAAAATTATAATTAAACGTTAATTTTACTTTTTTTACATAAAAATTTGTTTCCGGTTAATACCTTATTTGAAATTGGAAGTTGTAGACTAAAATGAAGGGTCAGTTAAATTCGGCCTTGACCATTATCTAACAAGGTTGTTCTAATAGGTTGTTTCGAAACATGATTGAATGGCTTTTCTCTTTTGACATGTCCCATAATCAAAATATTTACATATTTGATTTCTATATAAAGTATTTGAAGGAAGATTAGATTTAATAAGTGAAAGCGTGGCTGAAAAATCATAATGCTTTCCTCCTATCTATAAACACGCTATTGTAACATACATAAACTATAAAATGCTATAAACTATCTCACCACTTAAAATTACTGTCCCTGCATATAATATGTTTATTATCAGACATCTAAAACAATAAAGTCTTCTTTAAATTGATTTTATGGAATTTAATAAGTTTTATTATTATTATCTATGATATATAAGATGCACAATTCTCTAAAGTGAAAGTTCAAAGTTTCAATTGTTTAGATAAAAATTAATTAAAATTAAAAAATTATCTAAAATATAAAATATAGCAGAACGTGTTCAAAATAAATTATTGTACGGAAATCCGATGATAATTACTAAAACGACCATTTAAAGAAAAGATGATTAATTAAAATGTTACATCAACTTACACAATAATTACATTTAAACATTTGTTGAAACATAGTAGGAAACTTACAAGTAAACTGTAATTTGTTTCTTAAGAAAACATTATAGAACAGCTACAAGCCATTTAATAACAATTATGTGATTGCGTGTGCCAAATGGCTTTCACATCTACTGCATTTTTGCTAATCCATTTAAGTTAGTCAAGCTTTATTATTTCCTGAACTAATTCTCAGTCAGTAATAAATTCTTAATTATACCGTGGTTAAAATTGTGTGCGTTTTATTTTATATAACTGCAATTCACAATGAAAAACATATTTACTGCGTATCATAAAATTGTAAAATCTTATTATGATGAGAAGCTTTTAGAAGTGCCACTTATTTTGTGTGAAAATTATATTTTACAAAATAACACATTAATAACCAAGCTACACATACGCGTCTTATAAATTAACATGTTTTACAAAAACTTGTAAACATTTTGTCTTAATTTACATCACAAAACTTGAAGTATGAGATTTAAAATTAGTGCTGTGTGATAAACAATAATAAGGCAACCACAGAATTTCTATTGTAGCCTCAGCTTTCTATCATTTCTATCATCTTCACTTTTATAATGCTGCAGGTCATGAAATAAATGATAAACATCAATTAGTGTTACGGTGAAACCACCTACAGAGTGTCTCACTTTAGATTTACACATTTCTGTATTTTCTTTATTTATTATCTGCTTGATTTCAGATTCCAAGAAGTTTTCGCTTTATTCTAAGCAATATCTTAATAACTTCTTCTAACTAAAGAAGGCCTACTAGGCATTTTTGATTTTTACATCTATTTTTATTCGGAGAAGCTTGGTTGTGAGAGATACGTTGCTTTAGATGTATGAGAATTCTTTGAAGGATTGTACAAATAATAGAAATTCAAGTAAAAAATGAAAGAAAGAAAATAAGAACGTGTGTAAATATAAAGTGAGACACAGTGTATGTTAGACGTTATTAACATTGAAAACGAAATTTACTTTCAGTTTTCATTTTTTATTAATTTAACATAATTTAATAAAAGTAAACTGGAAGATTGTGCTGTACTAAGACCAGATTAGAACTTTTCTTATTTTTGTGTTTATTATACAGTTACGCTAGTGACGATAATTTTTATTGCCCGCAACGTAGTCCAATTCCTGTATGTTTGGTGTGCAGCAAGACATGAACCGTTATAGCATTCGTAGACACATTGTGCAAGCTGCAATATAACATTCTGCATAAAAAGCTGATATTTCTGTTACTGTTTGCTCTGGTGGAAGCTAGCAGCTGCCACGAACGACAATAGATGCAACGTTGACAAAACGGTGCCTTTTTAACATTATTGAAATGCACTTATTCATAATGTAAACAGATGTTTTCGTATTCTCTTTATATTGTCTGCAATAATTTCTTAATAATCTTCTCGAAGTCAACAGGTGCTGAGAAGCATGGCCTGTAAGTAGACCAGTAATCTTTAGATTCCTTCTGTTGATTTTGAGCAAAGTATCCGTGACTTTATAGGATTCCTTAATTAGGAGTCATTCACCGTGGAATCTTTAATCTATAATGAATCTAATGACATACCTTAATCAAAGACCAAGCTCTTATCCACAAACGGATGTTCGTTACATTGCTACTATACCACAATATCGTGAGACCCAGATAAGAGTATCACCTAGTTTCTCTGATTCAAAACAGCCAGGGAATGATGACACTTAAGAACCAGGGCATCCAGGGCCCTCGAAGTCGCTTGTCTGCCAATGCATATATTGATATGCTACTTTGCGTGTCCTCTGAAAATGTTCTTATGTAAACAAGCTAGGATATCAAAAAGGGAGAACGAAAGTTTCACTTTTGATTTGAGTTCACAGTGTTACCGGGCGTGGTGCGCAGACACCCGAGTGCCCAAGCCAATCGGGTCGGTTCTACATTGCCGGAGGGCGATCAACGCCGACACATAAAAACGGGGAACCCTCCGGCAATCGCTCTCATAGTCGAGCTCAGTTACTCGAGTCGTACAGACGTGCCTCTAGCGTTCTCCGACAAGATGCATCCCCTGACTCCAGATCAACCCGCAGCCGCGCGCAAGCTAAGCGAACTGCATAAACTCATCGGGACCGACGCACTACGTTTATTGTGCGAAGACTCTTTAAATGGAAAAGAGTTAGAAGAATTTCAACGAGCACTTAGAATGGCGAGTCCTCCGGAAGATCTCTCAACTCCCACAACGTCAACAACCGCCACCACCGCGGAGGCCAAGAAACCTTCGAAGAAGCAAAGAAGACGGGCACGGAAGAAGACTGCTGAGGAACGCGCTAGCGTTGTTAACGCCAGCGTCTCCTCCCCAGCGGATGCTGCTGCACATT
The DNA here is from genome assembly GCA_011009095.1 of Ignelater luminosus. Classification (NCBI taxonomy): domain Eukaryota; kingdom Metazoa; phylum Arthropoda; class Insecta; order Coleoptera; family Elateridae; genus Ignelater; species Ignelater luminosus. The sequence goes on from VTPC01090728.1 coordinate 275,212, forward strand.
CTACCTCCGACGTCGCCTCGGTTGGCGCCGACGCGGCTGCCCCCGGGCAGTCTCGCCGGGCGTCAATAGAACGCGAGACAACACCACCCGCATAGCATCACCTGCGCCATCCTACTCGGAGGTGTTAAGTCAATCGTTAAATTCCCGCCTTCGGCGGGAGGCCGTTTTAAGCTCCTCGTGGAGCTTCTTCAGCCTAAACTCGGAGGTGTTGGCGACCGGGCAGCGCCGTAGACGGCCGAACCAAAAGAAGACGCCGAGATTCCCCCGTGGTCAATCCGCTACCGGCCTCGACGGCGAACCGCTTTTCCGCGCGGAAAGCGACGCCGTACTGCGAGGAGGCCCCGTCGCGTGTCTCTCGCGGGTGCCCCCGATTGTCCTTCACTCGAAGGACAATTGGGTAAGCATCTCAAAAGAACTCACACGGCGCGATCTGAAGGTTTTTGGCCTTCGCGACGGAATAATGATCAAACCGCAGACGGAGCGAGACTATAGGGGAATCCGTAAAATCCTGGACGAACAACAGGCGTCATATCACACCTACCAGCTCACTACCGAAAAGCCGCTCAAGGTCATACTCCGGGGGGTGCCGCAGCCAATCACTAGCAAAGAAATACAGAAGGCCCTCTCAAGCAGAGGCCTTCCTGTTACGTCAGTACACAGAATGCGCCGCGGCCCGCAGCGTGTTCCAACCTCTTTGGTCCTGGTCGTCCTGGACAAGTCCATCAAAGAGGCTAAGAACATCTACCAACTCAAAGACATCCTCGGGCTGAGAATCACAGTCGAATCATCGCGCAGCAAAACAACAACAAGCCAGTGCCACCGCTGCCTAAGGTTCGGGCACTCGAAGCGCTGCTGCAGTGCCCCATCGCGGTGTGTCAAATGTGCCGGACAACATCACACCGGTACCTGCGTAAAGACGCGCGAGACGCCCGCCACTTGTGCAAACTGCGGCGGGCCTCATCCCGCAAACTACAAGGGGTGCCCCAGGCACCCTCGAGTAGCGCGCGCACAGACGAACGATGCATCCAACAACGCATCCCAGAGCAGGGGCCCCACACCGCCGAGACCCCAATACACGCAACCAGGTCGAGCCAACATCCCCGCCCCCACCGACGTCAAAGAACCAGCCGCACCAGCTAGAGAACCCAGCTCACTGAACTGGGCGAACCTTCTTGGCGGCCTAAACTCCTCCAAACTTAAAACCCTCGGCCAGAAGCTCTGCGAGGCCCACGGTCTCGCAGAAATGCTGACAGCAGCTGGAAACTTTATACAAGACGTTCTGGCATCATTCAACGCCTAAGATAGGATGTCCATCCACAGGACAGCTGCCGCAGAGCAGACACAAAATCCACTACCGGCAGAAGAACAACAGACGAAGGAATTGGGAGCCCATGTCTCGGTATTCCACCAGCCAATAATTTCAATGTTCAACGTTCAATCGCTCTCTTCCACCAGCATCCCTCGAGGTAACAACGTCTTTTTTCACCGGTAGCTTCGACCAAACAACACCTCCGCGCTCAAGCCAGTCCGAGACTTATTCCAAACCTCAAATTTGTTTAATTAATTTATTTCATTTTATTTTATTTATTTATTTAACTTGCTTTCATTTTCTTTATTTTATTTTATTTTAATTTTTCCCTCGTCGCTTTGCTTATTTTTATTTTATTTAAATCATCGAAATTTAAAACGAAACTTCACGTTTCGTTTCTTGCATAAAAAATACTCAAATCGAGTCCAACATTCTGGCCGTGCTCTTATCAGAGCGCCCCAGAGAAAATATCACCGCTCCACGACACCCGTTACCAACACCTCTGCCTGAGCTAGCCCGGCCTGCTAAACCGACGTCCTCCGTCCGGACGCTGAACGCCGGTTGGCAACAATTGGCGTGCCGAACTAGGGGCCTAAAGAATAGTAATTCTTACCCACGAGCAGAGAATGGTCAAGACGCGAACAGGAGCGGCAAACAACGACCAACAGTAGGGGCATAATGGCTTCGAGGACGAAGCCTATCCACGCGCACCATGGAAAATGGTAGCAACGCGTTCACGATCCACAACCGCAGGAGCAGTAGCAGCCGTCGCGACACCGAGCGTCGCCATCATGGAGCCACAACCGCAAGCCGCTCCACCTGCCACACCAGGGTTCAACGAGGTCATTGCCTCGATTATGCAGCAGCTCACCGCTCTCCAGGCGCAGCAGCAAACATCCGCAGCCGCGTGCCTATCGGAATTTCGCGGCCTGAAGCATGAAAACCCTGAAACGTTTCTCCAAGCGTGTCTTGACGCACTCAAGCACGTCCCGGAGGAACAAGACCTTCGCCGGATCGCCGCTCAGCTCCGCGGAGATGCCGAGACCTGGTGGAAGCAGCAGGTCTCTTTTACAACGTCCCTAGAAGAATTTAAAACCACCTTCAGGGGCCAATACAGCAACCCGACCAGATTGATACAACTGCAAGCGTCGCTATGGGGACGCCGACAAGCCAACGACGAACCTGCCGCCGATTTTGTGCAGAGGAAGCAACTCCTAGCCTGATTCGTCGCACCCACAACCACGGAAGCCGAACTCATTGCGAGATGATATCGCAGCATACTGCGGCTTTGCGGCACCACCTACGATAAAAGACTTCATCGTCGGCCTTCGCACCATCGAGGACCGTCTTCCCCGAGCAAGCTCCCGCCTCCAACATCACGAATGGCGAGACCGCCCCGCACCATCATTCCAACTACGGCATCTTCAGGGAAACGCCGAAGGGGCCGCAGCGCGGCCCCGTACCAACCACTAGTTGACAGCCATGGTGTCCAGTCGCCGACCGCAGTCGCCGCCACACCATGCCGCAACCCTTCTGGGAGAGGGTCCCCTCACACTCCCAGTGGCGCCCAAGAATCACAACAACACCAACTAAGCGAGCTGATCGAAGAAATGACCCGAGCCGATAGGCGGAATTACAATTACCACCGCGATGAGCCCTTGGACGCACCAGCCCTCATCGTCGACAACTCCCGGGTCAACCTCGAAGTCACCGCCGAAGTTGCGAGCCAGCAAGACGTCGAACCAACCACCGCAAACCTCGCCGTCCCAACACATAACACGCCGTCAGTGGACGAGATCCGAGCTGAGCTCGAGATAAACACGATGAAGCCTGTCAACCGGAAGCCCTGGGCCGCACCTGCCCTTGCCGTTGCAGCCGCCTCTACTACCATCCCCGAGGAGCCTAGCCCACTCCTCGTTGAAACCTCTCCAACCGACCAAATTGAATGCTACGACGCCAGCGAGTCTGACACTAGCGTCATAGACGAAACCGAGTCTAGACCCACAACACCCACGAGAAGCCGACCCGTGCAGACCGTCGTCGGAGCCAGCCAAGGGACGTCGATCCAACCTCTCCTGGAGCTACCTACACCCGATCCGCCGATCGAGACCAACTACTTTTAGACGGAGCCGCCACCGACCGCCGTCGCCGCCGCTCCAACCAACCGCCTTTTTGAGAGATGGTCCAATCAGACTCCCGGTGGCGCCCACAATTACCCACCACCCCGGTTGGCAACAACAGACCCCCACTTCGGTGCCTTTCCTGGATTTTGATTAATCCATAAACCAAATGATATTGAGCCCGGGACACCAAAAGTGCAAAGTTTAACCAATGTGTAAGCTGAGTTTAATGGTCATTCCTTGTTACGAAGAGAAAATCGTTCCTCGTCTCGAATCGAGTTCTTTCCTGATAATCGTGGGAAGATTATGTGAAACCTTACGCAAAACTACCCTTATCGAAGATTCCTTGCTGAATCTTCTCTCAGCAGTCAGTAGACAAAGCGACCCCACCTCGGTCGCGTAGATTTTTGAATGCTGACCTTATAATTGTTTTAATGCATTTTCTGAATTCAAGTCTAAAACTTCATAAACGTCTTTGGCTTTTTATTTATTGAAAGCAACAGATGGCAATTTTATTATATCAATTCTTGTTAAAAAAAAGTTGGAGTTGTAAAGAACAGGAAGACTTAAGAAGGTCTTTCAAAATCATTAACAAGCGTTGATTTCAAACCTAAAATAGTTTGGTAACTTTTTATTTTAAGGCTTTCTTCCTTAAAACTCAACTCTTTTAAAAAAGCTGACCAGTAGAGGAAATAGTAGAACAACTAATCAGCGTAGGAATACCCAAGATAAAGGAACTACTTAGAGAAGCATTGAAAAGTCAAGATTATAACGGCTATTATCGCAGCGGTTTCTTTTCGAAACAAGTAAAAATTGCCTTTTACAGTTTGTAAGGTCCTCACCAGCTGATTTTTTTTAACCTGAAATTTTTAAATATCTGCATAAACAAGCATCCTACGAAAAAAATGTTTGAAACAAAACGGCAATATTTTTGCAGAGGAAATTCATGAGCGCTAAGATTAGCCATCCCTCCTCCCCCTTGTGGGTGGGGCAGAGGGTGACTTTGAAATCTTAAATAGGAATCCCTATTTTTTATTGGAGATTTAGATAGTAAGTCAAAAAATACAAAAGTTTTATTTGCTTCATGATAGATGGCGCTGTAATCGACAAAATTTAATTTTTGCGATTTCTTTAATTTTTATCTTTATTCTTTAACGTGCCAGAAAAATTTAGACAATTGTTATTGAGTGTTGTCAGGAAAATAGGAAACACGTGCTTATTGCAGAAATCTCTAAAAATTCTACGTCTAGAACAGAGAACGGCAACAATTTTTAGATTTCTATTCCTTAACGTGCTCTTATTAATTTTAGGGATCTCTGATAGAACTATTTCGTAGAAGGAAAGGTAAATTTAAAATACATCTTCGTAGCGACCATCATCTCACACGAATTTGCACAAGGTCAAATCATGAAATATTCAAGGGTATTTCAAACTGACTCAAGTATGAAAGATAAAGTTTCTCTATTTTCGCAATTGTTTGTCATCTAACTGTTACAACTTTAAGATTCCAGAGCAAAACCAAGTTTTCTAAAATAAGGCTTTTCTCGTGATCAGTTTCTCGAGCTTCCAAAATTTCCATCATGATACTTAGGAGTTATAGATAGCATCCACATTATTCCTTCTTTGTTCTTATGTGCATTAGGTAAGTTTGTAGTTTGGTACAGATTTGCATGCGCGAGCATGCGTACAAGATGTTTTACAATTACAATGAAATTAGACAGTGAAACCTCTTTGAAACACCTATAATAAACATAGTAAATTTCTAAATCCTCCACTTCTTTCACGAAAAGAGTTTAGGTATCAATTTTATAATGTCAATCGCGATAACGGCTGTCGATGTCGGTTTCTCACCATTTGGAATTTTACTGTTCTTGTGAACGCCTAACAAGCACACAACTAAACTCCGTGCTACATACTCGTGCGTCACTAGTTTTCCACCCTTACTTCAGAAGACTTGCCTCTGATATGATTAATACCATTATCATGCTATTCCGCTTTATTTTTACTCATTTTGTCTTTGTTGGATAATTCACAGTTTTTATTTCTAAGAGTTTTTTTATAATAAGAGCCATAACTCATATAAACTAGTTTTGTTTTTTCATTTAATTTACAGCTATTATACTAAACATTAACAATACGTGTACATAGTACTATCTACTTATTTACTTATTACACAATGAACTGCCATTGTGTACAAGTAAAACAATTATGAAATTATTGGTTTTTCCATTTAACTGACAATGCATCTGTTTAATTTAGCATAACTTCAAGAAATGTCGAACCAGTTTTCGTTTTCACTTATTGTATAATCGCGATCTAGATGTAATTCATAATTGAATTGTGTGGTATGATTCACTTAAACACAGGGGCGTATTTACTACTATTATGTATGTATGAAATATTAAATTATCACGCCCATTACAGTATTCAATACAAACATTTCTTTCTACCCACGTAAAGACAATAAACAAAAAGAGCGGTTAAGTTTTTAAAGAGATTTTTCAGTAATTAAGATTAGAATATTCATTTTTAAATACATATTCAACACTGGTATTAATAAATCATCAACAATATAAAGATAATGCTACAAGATTTCAGTTTCAACATTGAATTTTTTAATTTTAATGAATATTTATCTGCAGTTGCAATGAGAAAGTGCCGGGTGAAAAGCCCATCATGACACACAAACTGAATCGTCTACATTCCAGATACTGTAAGGCTACCCACGTATACACACGTATAAACCTTACACGTAATTTCTTTTCACTCTTATTCGAAACACGTTTGACCTGAACATGAACTCTCGATCTTTTTAAAGTTGTATCAACACTCGGATGCGTTCAATTTATTTTCAGGAAATTACTTTGTACTGTTATCACATGCTTAATAGAATGGATAATTAAAGTTGTCGTTTGATATTGTGCAATACCTTAAAATATCTACTTTTTATTAAACGTGTAGAGAGTACCTAATTCAGATTGCATGTTACTTAAATTAGTTTTAAAATGATTACATAGTTACATTTGAGATGATCATTTGGTTCGGAGAAATTGGTTCCCATGACTAACCTTTAGGGCAAAAAAAGAAATTCAGATTTATTGCTTTAAGATCGTCAGAATTTTGTGAACAATATAAATGACTATAGAAGACTTTATCTCATTTCTTTTTTGTTAAAAAGAATACCGCTAAATCACTGATACTTTATTGCTACTCTAAATAATATTATTCTAGTTCATCAACTAAAATGTTTTGTTCATAACAACAAAAAAAATCAAATTTGAATATTTCTGTAACATTTAATCCTTTCAGATATATTTAATCGCCACATCTTTCTTATAACTACAAAATTATTACAAGGGATTAACCTTAGCAGGTTAGCATCAACAATGTCAAGACTATCTAATTATAAAAATAACATAGTAATAAACGCTGCTGGAAAAATCATTCAAATACAAATACTGCTTGTCATCAAAAGAGTAATTGTTTGCAAAGAAATAACTTTCATCATTTTAGAAATTATTAAGTTGGTACTTGATGGATCACAATAAATGCCGTTGAAGATTTAGGTCAAGTTGTTGAAGGTTAGTAGAATTTTCTTAGATTTATCCTAAAATAGAAATAATGATAAGTTTGATTAAGTAGGAAAAAAGAAAGTTATTGTACAAACCGTGCGAAACGCATTTATACCAATAAAACTGATTTTAAAACAATCAAGACTGTATTATTTATTAGTCATTGTTTTAGAATTAAGACAAAAGAATTTAATACAGTATTATTAGAAAATAAATGTTCATTCGGATACATACTGTATACAGCTCATAAAGTTACCTTTACCTTTTAATGTATTTGATAACTGCTTTTGAAAATAATTGTTAAAACGGAAGTTAAATTTACTAACGGTTAGTTCGAATAAACAATAAAACCTGTATCTCAATTAACACATTTTCAATATTGTTAAGTGATAATGATAAATTTCATTTTGAGTTTAATAATCAAAAAGGTAATAGATATTTAACATTTTTAATAAACGCTGCTGCATAATATTTGGCATGAAGATTTCTTAAATGGTTCATAATCATTCAATAACCGAAGAAATTAGATGCTAAACGTCACTAATAATTTATTTCACAATGTAGTCGATCGAATATCTAGTAACTACTCGATATTTCGGTCTATTTTCGCCGTTCAGTCATACAATAGAATGATGTCCCAATTATTAGTACATAACTGGACTGCGGGATCGCGGAGACCAATTTATGCCGACCCCGCTAGGTCTCGACATCAATACGGGTACTTCTAACTACATTACGTATTTATTTGAGTCATTGACTTACTCACTTACGCTGCCAACAGTATGTGTTTTTGCTCTGTTTTTATACAAATAAAACAACATTCATTAACTGTGCACTGGAGACTTTATTTGCAAATGTAAAGATACATTTGAAAATATTAATTTCTGGATACTCTCAGTTCTCCAACTTCCAAATGAACACATTACTAGATAGAATTGCAAACAAATAGTCATTATGGTCAACTCTCGTCCACTTAATTTGAGTTACGGTTAATCACACGTCTATGAATAATTGCTCATGAATCCGCCATCCTGCATATCTCAAGAAATTACTGACTTTAATGTTAAAATATGCTGCTACATAAACATCAGAAAAACTTGCTTGAGAGGAAAAATAGTTGAAAGACAAAAATGTTTGCTGAAAAAACTAGAAACTTCATAAACTCATTGATCGAAACCAAGACAATAGAATAACTGACTAACTACTTTAAACTTAAAGTTATTTTGTAAAATACTTGGAATTATACAACAGGTACACTGCCAATTAAATGTAAATTACAGAAATGCGAAATGGAAAACACTCCACTAACTAAATTGTAAATCCAACGTTAGCATTAAATACCAAACCAAAATTGAATACACCCAGCAAACATTGCACCACCGCGTCGCGTTGGTGCGATAAGACGTTGGCTATCGTTTCTGGCAGATACTGTTAATAGGTTTGCAGTCGCTTTGCAGCTTCCACTTGATATTGCTTTTCAGCGTTTTACCAGCCATTCTCTCTATAAGCCTCTTTCACTGGAGTGATGGTGAGATTCAGTGGCGGTCACTCGTTTGCTTGATGTAAAATTAGAGACGAAGGCTAGTAGCTAGGAGTGCTGGTGTCCAAGGGAACTGCAACCGGCAGTCCAGAAAACGGCGGGACAAGGTACAAGGAACTGACACACAAGAAGAAAACGATTGTCAAAGTCTGCACGTACGGGACACCACGCGAAACTGCATAGCTCTCAAAACGGCAAACGTTGTTGTTGTAATATCACAGCACCACCGGCAGGAGATCAGGTCACCTTGCTGGTAATTCTTTGTACACGACCACCAATGAACCGCAACAAGAAATGGACTAACTTCAACGTTTTAGTTGCAACAGGCCAATAACGGGACGGAAGCGACAATTTTGCGTCAAGGCTGTACTGTATGGGGGCAAATTCAACTTGAAAGGTAATATAGAAAACGTCTATATACTGTAATTAATAATACAGTTTATATATGTTCTTGTACAAATTACTTGTTTATGTTACTGTATACCGAGTGGTCTAAAAGTATGGAAACGGTTAAATATCTCGAGAATTACACTTTAGATTAAAAAGATACGAAATACGTTTTCTTTTATTTTTAAAGATCTATTTAAACATGACACGTAGAAACCACTCTCATTCCCTTTAGGCGGTGGAGTGAGGCGTAATTTTGAAAATTTAAATGGGAACCCCAATTTTTTTGTATTTTTTGATTCTCTATCTAAAATTACTTATAGACATGAAAAACCACCCCCCCTCCCGGCACCCGTACACGGGGGTTGAAAGAAATAAAAAATGTTTTTTTCATGTTTGAATAAGAATCCGATTCGGAATCCAGAAAACTTATCAGAAACTTTCATTTTTATTTAGAGATCTTTTATTTCTCTCAATTTCTCCCTATTTATTTGTACAGAGCCTGCTCTGTAAGGATCCACAATACAACATGGTGTTTCGTCTATTACTGTTCACATAATAATTACTGCAAAATAATGTCTTGTTATTCCGATTTATTTAAACTCGAATTTTTAAATTTTAATAAGGCAGTTAAAAGACATGTTTATTGACAATTATACTTCTTAAGAACAAAATTTTCCGTTCCTTTGAAGGCAATCACTAAAATTCATTCATGTAAAGATGTTATACTAAATTTTGTTGGAAGGCCAATCCACGATATTCCAGGGTGAACTAATTTTAATATGGATCAAATCTGTAAAAGTTAATATTTTTTATAAAGGATAAAATTTTGTGCTTTTCAACTCCGTTAAAAAACAAAAGAACGCAGGCTTTAAACTTCATGGACGAGTATCTCGAAAACTAAGTCAGATACGGCAAAAGCTAATACAGACTTTATAACACTCGATTAATATCGGGAATAATGGATTTTATTCCAATATTTAGAGATCTTTTTATTTTTCTCAATTTCTCCCTATTTATTTGTACAGAGCCTGCTCTGTAAGGATCCACAATACAACATGGTGTTTCGTCTATTACTGTTGACATAATAATTACTGCAAAATAATGTCTTGTTGTTCCGATTCTCTTCAACCTATTTAAATGATTGTATTTAGCGCAGACTTATTACTTATATTCATAAAAATTATAAACAAACGAATATGTGTTTTGGCCTGCTCTCACTAGCTCGCATTAACTACGCCAAGATTGTGACTGATAATTTGAGGAATGAAAACACCTTTGTCCAAAAGAAGAACAATCCTGCTAACTGTTCTAAAGCTCATTCGATCGAAGACTTTTGATCATTTTTGAAGGGAAAGGTGTATAATAAAGGCTGGGGAGTTGCAAATGTTGACCAGCTGATTAGCCGTATTAAGTACCGTTTAAAAAAAACTGACCAAGATGTACGAAGGTTAGCAGAATTTACTATGAAGGTGATCAATGTTATCCGGCAAAAAAGAGTAATAGAAAGCCGCTGGTTATTTTGTAATATATCTTAGTAATTAAAAACATACTAAACAATCTTTGTTTTCTTTGTATTTTAATTTAATAATAATTGATTTAAAATACCCGTTAGCACCTTTTGTGCAAAATTAAATAAACTTCATTTTGTCTAACCACCTCCATTTCTCTATACTTAATAGTTTCTGAGAAAATTGCAAGAAACTGTTTTGGGGGGAGCAGCTTCCCCTCCACCGTCCTAAGCAACTTTCCACCTAGCGAATGCGATTTTTAGAATGTTATTTAGGAAGCCGCAAGAAATACATATTCCAAAAATCAAGTCCTACCCAACTTTTCTTTATTTGTCAAAATATGTTCTAAAGTGACTGAACTACTCGTATAATGGCAATAATAATAATAATTTAATCTAAAGACAATAATTCATATTTGTAATAATTAATTAAATTATCTTAGAATTTAATAAAATGAAATTACATACATATACAAAAGTCATAAAGTTCACCTGTTTTTACGCAGAAACATTGTAAATGTTGTTCGTCAGAATTTGGAACAAATAAAACATTAATGATTCTCCTAGATTTTTCTTTTCTTATAAGCACTTACAAGTAGGTAATATAATATTAAATAAGCATTTGTTTACAAAACCTAGCATTAAATTTATTAAAGTAATGACCTTTTTGACGTGTGACCGAGAGAAACCGCAAACACTTGTTTGAAGAATCTTTGCTTTCACCAACTGCTTCTTCTACAAAAATAAAGCACATCTCTAAAAGACATTTTATTCTGCATTTAATGAAGAGACATTTTTGATTTATTGTTGCACACGCAACCTACCATTATCAGAGAAAACATCATTTGTTATTTCTATTCTTACTTGATAATTAAATATTAAAAATCATTTAAAGTCTAAACTAATTTTAATTATTACCGTAGGTTATAAACGACTAATTTGCAAGTGTAATCTTAAGGGCAGAATTGCGTATATAAAATATCTTATGTGCTCTAAAACAAACTCGTGAGAAGGTGTGCCTGTGAGTCAAAAGATCATATTCAAAATTACACGTTCTGAATTTAACTTTCCTTCTCTGTATCATCAAAAGAATGTTGGTTATAGTAATTAACTTATTGTTCTTTCAAAGCACCTCTTTTCACTCGCAGTTTCTTACGGCAAAAACGCATCATTAACAACATGTTAATAAAGATACATATGTATGTTGCTTTATATTGTACTTTCAATATAATAATGAATTAGTTTAACAATTAACAAGACCGTCAAGTTAATGGGTTTATTTAAAGAATAAACAAATCGGTTAAGATATTAAAAATCTCAAGACAGTTTGTCTACAACCGAAATTGCATTGTGCTGAATGAACATAAATGGAAATTAACAGATATAATAATTTCATTATGATTATGTAGTTTCTATTCCTATTTGACGAAGTCCATGTCATTTATGATAGATCTGTAATTTTGTTTGATATAAGTACTTACCATCACCTAAAAAAAATTAGCGCGAACATCTTACAAACTACTAGTTTGATTGACGGAAACGTCAAAAACTATGTACTTGAATGACGGCAGATAAAAGCCGTAGCTGTAGGAATCCTCCAATTGTATTGTGTTTGATTTATTGAATTATTGAATTATTGTACTATAGGTGTGTCAAAGATTTCCTCAATTTCTTTATGTCTATAGAACAATAGTAAAACACGTGTTACATCTGTAACGCTTTACTTCGTTTGAAGTAGGTATTGTGTTGTACGAAACTACCTTCCACGATATCAATTTAGAGAATAGTTTTAGGCTGACACCTTTTTAATAAATTCGTACTAATGCGACGAATATATAAGATAAATCTAAAAATTGGAGAAATTTAGAAAAAAACTTTCAAACACGCCTACTATTAGTTGTTCGACTTTGGGACCTAATACCTATATGTAGATCTTTTGAAAGAAATTTACCAATGCATCAGAGTTCTCTTTTTATATATTTTTTTAGATTTTATATTTATAAAATGTAAGTTACGCTTCAAATGTTTGCAAAACAATGTTACAGATGCATCTCCAGGTCTAGCATAACTACGGAAATATAAGCAAAAATCACTAACGTAATGAGAGTTACCGTCAGAAAGCTTGGTATACTTAATGGCCATTTTCCATTATTCATATACTAGATTATTGCATGCAGTATAAGTGTTAAGTAAGAAAGACAAAAAACATAAGTGTGCTTCTACATGTTTGTTGGTACGAAACAGAAGAGCGAAATTCTAGCAAAGCAGGATCGCAGCCAGGAAATGCCAGAAGATGCCAAGCACCTCCAGAGATCTCACGAGCACTTTCCAAGATCTAACTAACTAACTAAAATACTGACAATTAGAGAAATTGTTGTAGGAACCTCGGTGGCTCTGATAGTTAAGCCCGAAGGCCGCAGGTTTGATTCGTAGCCCAGGTGCTGAGATCTTTCGCGTGGAAGAAAACTGTAAAAAGATGCCGCGATGTTGAAAACCCCCATCAAAAGTTGGACTACCTCTACAGTTCTGAAAAGTAAAGCGACCCTCACCACTCAAAACCACTCTTGGGATAAAGATTACAGAAGCTACGAGTTACTACAAATTAAATACAATTAAAAACATTGATGAGGTAGCGTAATCCAAATCCCGTTACTATAGTAGGAATGGTTTAAACAGTGCTAAAATAAATTGTCTTATTTGCCAGATTTTTAAAGAGGCGCAGCTATGCAGTGGAAAGTTTTCTTAAAACATTTTAACTAGGTGTTTGTCTTATTTTTCTTCATAGAATAACGCCTTTATATCTTTTCCATGCAGTCCACAAACACTCAGTATATAAAGATTATACACCATTAACAGCAAGAAAGGAACTGTTCAACAAGAAATTCAATGAAAAGCTGATCATGACAAGTCAGCATAAGGTAAACGTCAGGAGACTGTATCCTCTGAGTGATTCAGTCATTTTTTGCAGAAAATAAAAGAAACAAACTTCAAACTTGTGATAATTACCAAGTAACGTCTGTAAACAGTTTAAAGTAAAAGAAGTATAGTATGTACTCGACAATTTAATTATTCTTGAAAAAATTTATTGCCAAGTTGCTAAAAGCATTAATAAAACAAGACACTATTAAGGCAATCAATTAAAACATCATACCATTTTCGTGATTCTAATGTCTCTCTTGAGGAGTTCCACTGGTTTTCATAAATTGTAAACTCTCTTCAAGCATTCTGACTTCTTCAAAAAACTGAAAGCAGTTAGATGTTATGCTAAAAACCTATTGCAAAAATTCCAACAACCTATAGGTTGTTCACCCTTAACCGATCTTGGTTTGTTTCACATATTCTTGTGTTTAGTTTGAATCAAAACTGTGTTTTCAGAAACATATCGAGGAAGTTTGCTCTTCTGCGCCCGAAAGGCAGAGCTTTGTAGAGATCCCACAATCTTATCTACCTTATATCGTATTATTTTTTATGAGAAGTCGCTTGGAATACGAATGCTTTATCTGGTATACTTTTTATCTATCAGAACAATTACCTACCAAACGCATACAAAGAAACTAAATACCTTTCGTTCGAGAAGACCGGTGTTTTTCCAGATAGAACCATTAATTATTGTCTCGTTTGAATTTCAATTTTGAATTGCTGCTAAAAACAAGAGAAAAGTGCATCGCTGGAAATTAGGCAAACAACAAGATAGATTATCTAGAGCTATTGGATCAGATTCCTCTCCTTGTACCTAGGATCAATTCAAAATCTGCCTGTTCATTCAAAGCTCCTGCAGCGCTAACCAATGCCAAATTCAGATATCCCATCTGTCACATGATTAAAACTCCCAACCAGCTTATTAATAATATCTTTGTTGTTCGATAAACCTTTATCTTTAGCATAGTTTTAGCCTTGTCACTGATGTATTACTAATCAAATACTTTCTTCACACTTCAATTGTCTCCATACATATATAGTGCTATTTTATTTGTTGTTTGTCTTATAATTAGGTAATTATGGTTAATGCATTTGTAGCTTATATTGTCAATTTTTGTCTTATCCTGTAATTGGATCTGCGTATTATTATTATTATTATTATTATTATTATTATTATTGCTATTATTATTATCATTTCGGGTATAGCTTCGTATCGATGGAGACTATTAAAGCAAAATAATTAATTAATTCTTCAAAAAGACCCAAAGTTCTCAAATATTCTCAATATTTTTGCCTATGCAGCCTCCTATATCAATTTCATGACTTTACGGTGC
>VTPC01090728.1:290302-369901 GCA_011009095.1 Ignelater luminosus
TATTGTCTCGTTTGAATTTCAATTTTGAATTGCTGCTAAAAACAAGAGAAAAGTGCATCGCTGGAAATTAGGCAAACAACAAGATAGATTATCTAGAGCTATTGGATCAGATTCCTCTCCTTGTACCTAGGATCAATTCAAAATCTGCCTGTTCATTCAAAGCTCCTGCAGCGCTAACCAATGCCAAATTCAGATATCCCATCTGTCACATGATTAAAACTCCCAACCAGCTTATTAATAATATCTTTGTTGTTCGATAAACCTTTATCTTTAGCATAGTTTTAGCCTTGTCACTGATGTATTACTAATCAAATACTTTCTTCACACTTCAATTGTCTCCATACATATATAGTGCTATTTTATTTGTTGTTTGTCTTATAATTAGGTAATTATGGTTAATGCATTTGTAGCTTATATTGTCAATTTTTGTCTTATCCTGTAATTGGATCTGCGTATTATTATTATTATTATTATTATTATTATTATTATTGCTATTATTATTATCATTTCGGGTATAGCTTCGTATCGATGGAGACTATTAAAGCAAAATAATTAATTAATTCTTCAAAAAGACCCAAAGTTCTCAAATATTCTCAATATTTTTGCCTATGCAGCCTCCTATATCAATTTCATGACTTTACGGTGCGTGATTTTATAGTCTAGTTTGACTCATTATGACCTGTATGTTTGCCAAGTTTCAAGTATCGCATCAATCATCTTGGTTTATCGAGTAATCTTAAACTGAATCTTCCACAAATTGCTGGTTTTCGTTGGAAAATGTAAAAATTTTCCATTTAAATACTCTTTAAGTAAAACTGAAGAGCGCTATTGAATAGTCTATTCCTTCCAACTATTTGTGTCTTTTAAGTTTGTAAACGCGACGACAATTTGTGCAAGGGACAATTTTGATAGCTGAACAGTATTGTATTTGTACATATTTGAACATGTTATTTGATTTTAGTTTTGCCATAGTTGTTTGCTTGCTTACTTTTTATTACTGTTTGTAATGGAATACCTAGCTATCTTCTCTACCATAAAAGCAATAGATTGATTGGAATAGTAAGCCGACTGACGTGACGTACCAATGAGAATAGCAGCAGCAACGGTATGCTATGCAAAGAGCAGCTGCAATTACTGAAACCGGGGAATTTGTTTTAAAAAGAGATTTCGGCAGTGATAATACCTTCAAACGATTGGTTGAAGGAATTATGAGTCCAGCGGATCAATTGGAATGTTGTACAGTATGTACCAACATACAATTTGTTTTAGAATTAGCTTTTGTGTCCCGTTTTAAAGATGATCACGACCCCTAGGTAGACAATGTCTGCCGTAAATCATGAGATAATGGTAAGATAGATGGAATTAACAAACTCGATTCAGACTTATAATTCATCTTAGAAATTTAACAGTGCTACTTCTCATCTGTTTTATCGTCGCATTGCAACTGTTATCACCGTATTTAATTCATATTATGCAATATAAATAAAGTGCCCTGCCAAGAGAGAATAACATTCATTAGCTGATATTATATAAACGTATTGACAGTCTAATTATATAAAGCTTTGGAAGTCCTAATGAAGTAATGCCTAATGCTCTTGAATTACATTTGATTTTATCTCTGCGTTCCTGCCTATGGAAATACTTCATTGCTTCTAGAGTGCAATATAGAATCACTTTATCATAGAAAACAAACCGACTTCTGGAAAGAATCTTCTTCTTCCTGTTAAGTACTTCTAATGTAAAAACCTTATTACTTCTTTCAGTAGAAAAGAAGATTATTTTAGCTTACACTTGAACTATCAGTAGAATCTTTGATAGTCTAACCCTTCTTTATTAGCGTCCTGAAACGTAAAAGTGAAGGAAGAGGAAACTCGACGTAGTACCGTGATCTTTCTGCTGTGTTCTCAAATCAGTCCCAGAGAACAGCAGAAGCCTTAAAGCCAATTATTGGGTAACATATTAAAGTTACGAATAGTCACATTTATGGAGATTTTGATTCCTACATGAAATCAGACCATCACTGAGGGTATCTGAGTCTAGAGTCCTAACATTGAAAGAAGCCTCTGAAGACTTGTTTGAGAATAAATTGTTAAAGAAATTAACTCTTTTCTGCGGTTGTTATTTATATTTTTACCTGATATTCTATGAACAACACGATCTTGGTCTCCCTTGTGCATTACCACATAATTTACACACCTGATAGGCCTGTGTCATTAACTAGATAGTTTAAGAATTCTTATCCAAAAGAATGACAAAGGGTTGTTGGTGTCTAGACCCTCAACTAATGGTGCCTATTTTAAAACAGAAGCGCATAACAAATTGTGGCAATAATCTTTTCGCTCCCGTAGATTTCGTTTTTGGTCTATTCGAGTTGTAGTTCTAGAAAATGATTCCTTGTTAGATTTAGAAATAAAGGAAAGAATCTAAGGAAAGAATATATGAAAGACATCTTACACACCAAAGAACTTTCAAAACGAAATATAAAATAAAAAAACATAATTTTACATACACAAACCCCACAAAAGTTTGAACAGGTTGATATTTCCATCTCAAATTAAACAAGGAAAACGATTTTCTAGAATATACCTTCCAGTATTAAAGACCTTAGCAGACACCATTCGACTATATTTATGTAAATGCTACGTACTAAAGTATCGTACTATCGCAGTCTATCCTCGCAGATACATTCCTATTCTTCTGGACATCAAAACTGCTTGATATTTCGACCGAAACTCTGTATACTGCTAGAAGCATGTACACAGATCAAACTTTATTTTTTTTATGTAAATCAGGCCTTTAGGTACTTACTTTTAGATTCAATAAGATCTAAATGTACAATGTATTTTTACGTGTCTAAAGTTCCCAAGTGGTAGATAACAATTACTGAGTATGGATATTGAACGCAATCTAACAATCTTTGCCATAGGGAGTTAAAAAGAAAAGAATAATAATCTATTGAAGGGATCTGCTTAAGATTAAATAAAGATAACAAGTTCTCTCAGATCATATTAACTACTGAAAAATGATTTTGTAAAATTATTAGGTCGAGCCTTTAAACATATTTCTATTAGGTACCTGCTGACGGATGCAAATTCTTCCTATAGAGATAAGAACAAAATCAAGATTTTTATTACAAATGAGCAAGAATAAGGCGCAATTCTTGCTTAGATTAAATTTTTGAAACATATTACTATCTGTTGACTTATTGCTTTACCATTTGGATACACAGGGTGTCAGCTTAAAAAGTTGCAATAGGTTATATATCTGAATGAAGAAAAGATATACATCACTCAAAACCGTTTCGGTAATATGAAGGGGTAAGTAGAATCATGTAATATGTGTTACCTAACCTCTAACTCTCAGCCACCTTGACTAAAGAATTTTAAAGAAAACCCTTTCTATAACACAAAATATCTCGTTTTAGTGCAGAACATAAATCGCGTTGTCTGAATAGATAAATACATTTCAATTGTCTTCTTGCATATTTCCTGTATAAAACAGAAGAATGTAAACATCTCTTATTGGACAAATCATACAAATGAAACGCGAGTTTCTGCATTAAGCATTTGTTTTTTATTCAAAATACACATTAAAACAATTGAAAAGGGTTCATTTACTTAGATAACACGATTTATATTCAGCACTAAAACGAGTTATGTTGAGCTATAACTTTAAATTAAGTAGGCCGATTTAAATTTTGGTTTTACTGAAAAATTGCTATTATTGTTTCCATTATAACGAAATATCTCAAGTGAGAGGTTTCCATTTAAGATTTTTTAGTCTAGGTGATAGACAGGTTAGGTAAAAGAGCGTAATTTATTACATCATTCTACTTCTCCTTCCATATTATCAAAACGGTTTCAAGTGATTTTAGATATGTTTTTCAGTTTCACATGTACAGTGTCCGCCAAACAGTCTGCACCATATGGGAAAAATTTTTATTGTATACTTATGGAAAATTTATTTCCGGCATCAGGTTTTGCTTGCTCCAGAACTAAAAATGACCTAATCAAAAGTAATCATGTGGTCTCCATTATATGTCAAATTTAACGTTTTTAGAAAAAATGCCCGAAAAATAGATTTATTTGACCGAATTCTGAAAAAAGGATGAGAAAAAACTTTTCCTTTGTAGTTTTTTGCCCGTATGCAAATTTTCAAAAGCTTACCACAATTTTCATATTTTGCTCTTTATTTCGCTTTAATGTTTATTTGGAAGATGCGATAAGATATGTACAGTCTGCAACATTAGCAATGAGACAGATAATGCAACAGATAAATGGATGGGTATTATTGGCATGAAACGTTGTTCTCTCAAGTTTGTTTTGTGTTTTAATCCATTCTCAAGTCTCAATAATAATGTCGCAGACTGTACATATGCATGCAATGCACGCCCTGATTACAAATCGGATTTATGTGTTTATCACATATTACATAACCTTCATACTAAAATTGCAATAAATTTTTTGAAAGTGATTTTTATGATATCTAAATATTAAATATTAATGACTAATGAGTTTACCTATGAAATTTAAAAGAGACATTTGAGAATAAAACAGGAAATATTTTTATATACATCTATATGTTACCATCAAGGAAATAAAACTGAAACTTGAAACATCTAAAAGTACATAATTTAAACTATTAAGGTAATTTGCAACGAAATGTCAGTCTTTCAAGTAACATTAGATAAAATGTTGAAGCCTGCAGCAAGAAGATGGATTTCACTTTCGTGGATGCTTTATTTTACTAAATCTATGCTTTCACACCTACTTAAATTAAAACTGACAATACAACACAGAAATAATTAGTTCGTGTGAAATTCAGGGGTCTAATATTTAAGTTTGGTTGTTCCTAACTAGCAATTAAATGTTAATAATATATAAACAAAATTGGTTTCTAAATGTAAATACACTATATTTTTTTTGTTTTGAATAATCTAATGAAAACTTTAGATGTCTGTGCAATAGGTATAACAAATATTTTGTCTAATTAGTCTTCCAGTTTAAAAGAGAATTATGAAATATATAATTATCTTTATAACCCCTTAACGGTCATATTAAGAGAAAAAAATCAAAAAGAATCTAGGTACATGGGAAAAAATGAAAATTTTTTAGTATAGCATCCTAAAAATTTGCTTTTTACTAAAACAATTTGGTCTGGGATTAAATCTATAGGAGCATAATGTGGTCTGAGTGGTTGATACTCAGATTAAAGAAAAGAATAATTACTGATACAGATAATGGAACGAGAGCATTTTCAGCTATGGAAAGAAGTTTATGGGAAAATGTTATGGTTTTCCAGTTCGTATTGTGGCTTGATAAAGAATACTAAATTCAAAACGAATCTTATGATAGGGCCTTCTTAAGTTTTATTTCAACCCTTTGTTAAATATATGAATGGTGTGTCTGCATCAAATTAGTTTAAATTTCTTCTCCTCCAAAATACCTGGTGCCTGGCGTAAGACTTCCATACCACCAAGGCAAGAATACTTCGTAAAGACTCCTACTAATCCAACCCTTTTGAAATAATTATTAAGATTCAAAAGAAATAAATTTTGTTACTTAAGTTTAGCTTGAGCTAAGAATGATTACCTAACACTTATCAATCACTTGCACTCCTAGAAAAATATGAGATTTTAATTCCATAACAGACTTTTAACTCATTAAGGTTTATGTAAAATTACGTAAAAGTCATTTATTCTAACGCAAGTGATGAATACTTTAAAATTCAATTAAGCAAAATCTGAAGAGTTCAAAATTATTTCTAATTAAGCTAGCCCACCTCTAACCCTAGGACTCCACCTTTTAGAAACGCAAAGTAGAGATACTATAAATAGTATAATAATAATTGCGTTCCCACGTTTTGTTATTCTTCCGGCAAACAAAACGACAATGACCTGCATATTTGTGAATTTTATATACTATGCATAAAAAACAGTATAAATGTCTTTTGTTTGTTTTTTCTTCAGATTTCTTTTAAATTTTATGTTTAATCTGTTGCAGACTGAGTGCGAATCGGAAGATTCATAAGTATATGTTATTGTTATAACATGTGTTGCTGATTATTTAATACATGAATGAATCTTCAGCAACATCCATTAAATTCCTGTTCTATAGTAGTTTTTACCTTAAATATACAGTTGATGATCAATTCTGCACGGCTTTCAATCAATTTCATTTTTTACAGTAGTAAAATCATATTGATTACCAATACTTCAAAGCAGCATGAGGGCATAACCTGGGTATATGTACTTCCTGAACGTTGTGTAAGCTTTTAAATATAAAACATGCTACCACCGTGGATGTTACAATACGGGTAATAAGTGTTTTGTAAGATAATAATTGTAAAGGCATTTAAAAAAAATTTTTGTTTATTTTTATGGGAATATTCCAAAGTGTTTTAATGACGAGATGATGTAAAAACCCATTTGTTTCTGACCTATATTGCTGCTATTAATAAAAGAGAATCTGCAATAGAAGAAGCAATTACTAAAGAGAACTGTTATATAAACGGAAAACAATTATTTTTGTATGAGTATTAAAAAAAAGATAGAATTCAATCTTTTTTTTCAAATTTGGTAATTACTATTTGTCAAGGTATACTTGTAGTTGAAAAAATGAAACTTGTATACATGAGAATATGGCATAAACTAAATTCAAAAAATAATAACTACTTAATAACAAGCATGAAGTAGAGTAAACGTAATAACGAAAACTTCAAGTGATTTGGTACTAACCAGATAAAAAAAACCATGGTCAATAATTTGGAAAAATGAAGAAGTGTCCCAACTCTAGTGAAAAATAAAGTAAGCAGAGTTTCTTGGTAAACTATGTATTGAGTTATAACTTAACTTTATATATTTTTTCCACAGATCGTTTTGTAAGGCTGAAAGACTCGTAAACCACAAGAAATAGGAACTTAGGTGACTTCTATTGTATAAATCAATTTATTGAACAATTCCTTTTATTAAAGGAAACTCATGGTTTAGTAATATTAAAATGTTTATAAAGCCCGATAACTCCGTAATAAGTAAGCTAGACAAATGGAAAACTTTGTTAACATTGATTTTCCGACAAAAAGTCACTGTTTCAAAAACGCTTTTTGGTTCCACCCAAATGACAAGCTGTACTCTCAGAATTGCTTTATTATATACAGGGTATGCAAAAACTAACCAAAATCATTATTAATCAATAAGAGAATCTTTTAATATTTTGGCAGACAACGACGATGCAGCCGAAAGTTAAAATGTCTACACGCAACTTTGAAGATCCACAACTCCGTAACCGAGACAAATCGACCATAGGTTCTTTAGAAAAGATACTTATCTAGCCATCAAGAATCTAGCGATCTTGATCAAGAATCAGTTTTCTGATAGCATTCCGCAACATCCTGCATTTAAAGAAATCATTTTAGTTTTTTAAAAAACAGCACAGTATTAACCTAAATCCCTTTGGGTGAAAGGTGTATTTCATTTTGATCACATTAAACAGTTTGCTTTTAATCTCTTTCAATGATAAGGTTATGTGTAGTTATTTTTCTGTTTCTGGAAGTTAAAAAACATGTTTAGAATCTCTATTTCTGGCAGAGCCTTAGTTTATAAAAGTCGCTTTGCTTCTGCAAGTTGTCAGTAACTTGCAAAGCATCAATCAATTTAAACTCTGTTTAAGTTGAAAAAAATATGCTTAGCATTAGTGATCTCGTGTCGATCTCATTCTTGGTTTAGATAGAGAAGAACGGTAAACTCAAACATTCAGATCAGCATTTTAGTTCCATTTTTCATCTCAAGCCTTCAACCTTAAAAATAAGAATCGGTCAGTGAAATGGAGCTAATATTACCCTTTACAAGTTAAGAATTTTTAGTATGGATCTTCTAAATGAAGTAAACGAAGATAGCAAAAAACATGCTCTGCCGTCGTTTCTTTAAGATTACATCCACAACAGTTGGGGTTCTTTATTAACTTCAGTGTATGAATAGGTTCATTGAGAAGGCAATGTCTTGTTAGGATGTCTAGCATGTATTAATTTGCTTAGGTCAATTGTGTACAGTTACAATATTAGACAAAGAGGAATGAGCATTTAGATTAGTGGATACAGCAGAAATTGAAAAAGCAAAATCTTAAGCTCTGAGACACGAAAGGTCATTCTGATTCCTGCCTGGTCAGCTCACTTTTGTTCTCACTGTTTGCGTTATCAAAGTTTCTTTTAATTGATTCATACAAATTCTTGTTGTGTTTTCCTAATACAAAGATCAATGTTTGGCATTATTTGCCAATTAGTACTTTTGAACTTTGAAGTAACTTGAAGCTGTTCAGTATTGGTAATGCTGCTTTAGTATGGGTCGATATTGATTTGATATTTTGATTTGCTACAGCTCCCTGTATACACCACTTGCGAACTTGGGAGAAGTTTTCCTTTTTAGAGAATATTACGAGAATTGCACGTAATACTCTATGTTTTTGGTACGGCAAATATAAAATAGTCTATACGAAATTAAGGTTAGATTCAGAAACGAGAGTTATGAGAAAAACGAAGGTTTTTCTAATTTAACTCAAGCTTTCACTCTCTAAATCTAAAACATTAAAATGGAGCCCTGTACTATTATTATTCCGAGTACTGACACCGGGTAACAATTATATTGAGAAAGATCTACCTTTTCAAAATATGACAAACTACTACTTAATGTGCATCAAATACTTGTACCTATACAAAGTAGGAAGGGGAACATATTATGATATATATAAAGCATCATTTCCTTTGCTTTATTTTTCCCCACAACCTGAATCTTTAATTTTTCTTAAGACGCCACATCGATTGGGCTTCATCTAACCATACACTTTAAGAAACTCTACAAAAAAGAATCTAGTGCCATCGGATTTCTAATTCTTGTTGATCACTCTATTGATAACCGTCTGCTAAACCATTTACCGGATAATCTTTAGTTTAAAAACCCTCTTGTAGTTACAATGCACTTTATTTTGTTTAGGATGAAGAACTTTTTATCTACAGCGACGTGATCTTCTTCTTGATCGTTTTCTACTATTTTAGTTATTACTCGATATTGCTCTACTTAAGTTCCTGTCTACAAGAAGATGTCGAACAATTTTATTATCTAATAATTTAATTAATAATCTTCTTGATCAATGTATGATTTTACTTACTACATTATACGGCAACGACAAATACTTATTGGCATTGCTATTAAAGAAAAATTACACTTATCGGCAAGACAGCAAAGCAAATATTTTTTACTAAATTTACATTTTGGTTAATATGCTTCACTATAGTCTCTCAGAGACACATTCTTTTATTTTAAGTTGTCCTCGGTAAGATTCTGGTGACATTGAATTTATAAAGGTGAAACTTGTATCATCCTTGACCTAACACTTGTATTTGCGCAGTTTCATCTGATACTCTTGGTTGATGTTGTTTCTTGTTTGTTACAGATTCAGTTTTCCCAGACTTGGTTGCTAGTGCTATTAAGTATTTATGTTTCGGTCTTAATAAATAGAAATAATTCCAACCTTCTCTGTAGAAATTATTGTAAAACTGTACAACATTTAAACTGCTAAATTAGTTACCGTTTCTTGTAGTCACATGTCAAAAATGTTTTAAGTACGTAATGTATGAAACAAGGTACGCAATCGGCTCTCTATAATTTCAATAACTTAAATATTAACTACATAGCACAGTCCTCCTTGTACACAAATTGTGTTGGGTAATTTATAAAATATATTCACTAATTATATTCAGAAGATAGGCATCTAAAGAAAGATTAAGTTTTTGTATGACAAAGAGAGTTTAGACTTACATTGGAATTAACAACAGTTATCCATCAATGTTATTACAATCTATCTTATCTTGTAAAATTACAACATGTAGGTGAAGTACTCACTGATGTTTTTTTATATGGTAAGTTTCATTAATTCATCATTAATTTCTAATTTTGAATTGTTACTGTAAGTACTGAAAAAAATTTATGTAAATGTTATTATACCTAATTAGCAACATACCTGCACAATAAGAAATTCTAATAACGGTAAAAGATGCGTGACTATTATCTTACGCTATCACTTGTCTTTTTATCGACCTTTCATCTCTGAATAAACAAAAGTAGGTAATTAAGTTTCTGTCTCCTCCCGAAAATGCTTCTTGGGAAGTGTCTACCTTTCACATTAAGATTAATTATCGAGGATGTCTTCTTAATAGAAGTAAGAATTTAATTACTTAACAAAATTAAGTGCAGACTGCTTTTTTAACTTCAATATTAAGCTATGCTTAGGATCTGGATGTAATTTGTGCACATAGATAAATGTTTATTTCATTTACACATTCTTTACCGTAGTCATTCACACAGAGTTTTTATAGTTTAAATCGTTTCCTTTAGGTAGCAACATTTTCATAACAATCGCCTATTTACCTTTCGTTTTATGTCACATGTCGAGATATTGTGTTATCTGCGGAATTAAATAATGTCCTTACTTAATTATTGTAATACTGAAAATGTGGTACTTTCACGAATATTTATCAATTCACAATTGAAGGGGTAGATGGATAAAGGTGCTATGACATTTTTGAATTATGATGTTAGTCCCTTTATTTACACTATTTACGAAAGAATTGCGTTACATAGCACCTTTATGTACTTCATATCTTATATCGGAATTAGGCAGCGCTTGACTGACTAGAAAAGGTATACCATAGGTTACTAAAGTACATCATACAATCTTTATTTACACTGAAATCTCAAAAAACGGAAAAATGCACATAGCACCTTTATCCATCCGCCCCTTCAATTGTTATCAGCCCGAACAATCTGTTGAAACCCTATCTACAAAGACATATTGTATATTGCTGAATTCGGGAAAACTTGTCCTATTTATTTACGTAAATAAACATGTAATCAATCCATTATCAAAGCAAATTTGTTATTAATATTTCTAGTTAATCTTGAAGTGAGAAATGGTGATCAATAACACCATTTTGTTATATTCTGAGATCATATTGCTGTTTCGAACTACTCATAAGGCAAAAAGGTATGACAAGTACTGGACTAAACAGCTGTCACTGTGAATAATTCACTTTAGTGCCAAAGTGGCTGATTTGTGGAAATTGGTTATTGATGGAATTACCCGTTTGAGAAGTTTATTGGTATAATTTTGCTACATCTTGTACGTATACAGTGTGTCCACATTTCGATGCTCACTATTGGGATCTCGAAAATTGTAAGAGATACGAAGTCGGTTAAATTAGAAAAGATTTGGCTATTTTAGACGTCAGTTTACATATGCTTCGGTTTTTATAAAAGTTCACGGCGCACTAGATATTTGCTAAAAACGAAATTATCTTATTTTTTCTTTAAGTATAATATCTCAGAAACGAGAAAAGATAGAAAAGAACAGCAAAAAGGGTGTTTTAGAGAATTTGCTCCAAAAGCAAAAAATTATTTTCGCAATTGTCTTTTGTTTTAATTCGGCGGTGAAACGTAAATCCAAATTTTTTCTAATGGAACGTCTACTTGATTTTCAAATTACTGAACTGCACGCCTTAAAAGCTTTTCAGTGATACATGGTTTGACATAGCTATTCTTTTGTTGTACCGAGTTATGAAGTGAAAATCATTTTTCATCATAGTGTGCATTGACATCTAGCACTCAAAGTCGTGGAGTTTTATCAAAGAAATTAATTTGTTATGCAAAAATTGCTAAAACAAAATAAATACACTTTTATGTGAATGCTCAGTAAAGTATCTTAATAGCGTCTTTTGTTTTATTTTAGCAATTGTTACATAACAAATGTAATATATCTGACAAAAATCAATGATTTTTGTACGTTTAAAGCCATGGCATACTAAGTGGAAAATGCTTTTTATTTAAAACTAGCTGCCCGCCCCGGCTTCGCACGGGTGGAGTACCTAATGAAAAAAATAAGACAATTTTCAATTTCGAAATTAAATTACGATTAAAATAAAAGAAAAATCTTAAGAATTTATATACTTTATTGTAAAGCTTTGTAATAAACCACATTTTTAGTTTTTCCATTTGGACAGTACAAAAAGAGCGCCGATGGTTTGCCGACTCTCGAATGAGTATTACGCCATAACAAAAAAAAAGAAAGAGACATTAGCTAATTAAAGTGTATCCGAATCTTGAAGTGTTGCAAGCTTCATAATTTGAATTACCTACACATTTTATGTTTTATTCAAATACTTCTTTGATTTGGTACTTTAGAAGAATGTATTCGGAAATATGTAATGTACGACTTGTTTTGTGACTAAAGATCACAATAAATAAACACGTAGTATGATTTTTGTATTATTCAAAAGGAGTTTTTGACCATTACATTTTTCAAATTACCTCAAAGTTAGGGAAAACTTTCTTACATACACTTCGACACTTTCGCCACCCGGCCGGCGGCGCCATCTATTTTATACTTCGGAAACCACTCGAAATGACGTATAAGAGAAAAAATGTTTTTTTACGTCTTTCCGTACATTTTTTTTGGAAATTTTCTTTTATACAAACCTTCTCCTGATAATAACAAACACAACAAAAAAAGAATTATCCAATTTGGTTCAGTCGTTGTGAAGTGATACGCCTTTATACATTTTTGCGATTCATTTTTATTTATATAGAAAATAAGATAGTTTTGTTTTTAGCAAATATCTAGTAATCCGTGAACTTTTTTGAAAACACAAAAGCATAAGTAAACTGATCTCCAAAATAGCCAAATCTTTTCTAATTTAACCGACTTCGTATATCCTACAATTTCCGAGATCCCAACAGTGAGCATCAAAATATGGACACACTGTATAGTAAAATAGAAACACACACCCAAACTTTAGTTGAACCCCAGATTTTAAGTCACTGTTTGTAAACAGAACACAGAGTAAATGCACAATTCTAAAAACTAACGTTTTTAGAAATCAGCTCGTTGCTTGAATATAGGGATGTAAGCGAAGTAAATCTTTCTTAATGGAACTAACGGAAGTAAGAATTAAATAAATACATGTTAAGAGAATTCCTAATTCTCAAATACAAGCTTCTTCGTTTTGTTTACTACTACAATACATTATCGTGACATTAATTACTGACAGCCAAACTCATGCTTGATCTCAAGTTCTACGTTCTTTACCTTCTCAATTAACTATTCTTGGCTCAACTGACGATTGATGACAGTACCTAAAGTACTAACCAATAATAAATGTGTTGCATGCTAGTGTGCGTGTTCTGTATTGTGCAATCAAGAAGCCTCCTTGTAGAAATGAAATGAACAACCTGATCGTGGTTTATCTTTGATATTTATCTACATCAGTTTTTTGACATTTTAGTAAAACACGAATTGATTAGCTATTATCACAAATTCGGCAAAATTAGAAACTATCAACAACAAACAAGAAAATGGTGACCAGATAACAAACCATTAATTTAATTTAGAATATGATAAACCCTGAATTCAGAGTAGACTTGTCTACCCGAAAATAAACAAGATTTTTCTAAATAACCTAAAAGAATTGATAATCACTCTGCAGAAGACTTAATACCATTTGGTGACATAATAATGTTATAGATTGATACTTTTACATGTAGATTTCTCATATTGTATGGCCTATTTTTTCACTCACGTGTATTTTTACTCAATTCTGTATTATCTTATTGTGCTTTTAATTCACTCTATCCAAGAGTACGGATTGAGAGAAACGTTATTAGAATAGTTAATTGAGAAGGTAAAGAACGTAGAACTTGAGATTAAGCATGAGTTTGGTTGTCAGTAATTAACGTCACGATAATGTATTGTAGTAGTAAACAAAACGAAGAAGCTTGTATTTGAGCATGAGGAATTCTCTTAACATGTATTTATTTAATTCTTACTTCCGTTAGTCCCATTAAGAAAGATTTACTTCGCTTACATCCCTATATTCAAGCAACGATCTGATTTCTAAAAACGTTAGTGTATGGAAATTTAAAAAATCTGTAACAATAACTTATTGTGAAGAAACTCACATTCAATAGAATCGTGATACAATAAAAATGTCAATATAGGCCCACTTCCTTTATTTTTGCCGCCATCGACATGACACTTGAGATTTCTTTTTGAAAAAATTAATATGAGTCTAAGTGAAGACGAGAGAGTTTTTGTTACATATACCTAATTGGCAACACAGGAAAGCTAAATTGTTTCCAATTGTTAAAAGTATATCCACTAATTTTTTTCATAATGACAAGAACAAAAATTTAAAATATTAATGACAATTTGATAAAACTCACGTAAAATTAAAAAAACTTTTCTAATCTAAATTTAAGTTGTGTAAAAAAAGGATACTGCGAAAAACTGCAGTTTAATGAACACTACAACAGATTAAATTAAAATTACGTTAAGCTATTTTATTCATTAAAAACAAATTTAAAAATGTCAGCTGGTAGACTACGAGAAAGAAAATTATAAATAACTTTTCTATTTCAATAATTTGCTTTCTCCGCGAAAGATAGTGGTATACAATATGATTTTCTAAAACATCCATTAGAAGCACCATTTGGTTTTCTGCAGTTGCAAATTTCACTTTATTACTATAATAAAATAGCCATAACGTACCTACCAGTAAAGACTTAAATGGAATACTGCCGATGACAATTTATGTTTTACCGAATAATTTCTACGTGTTAATGAAAATAAAAGTCAATCGAAAAAGGCATTTGTAATAAATTATACGAATTAAACAAGCAACAACAACTTAAGTACATATCTAACATTATTATAATATTGAACAAAATTGAGTTAAAAAACTATATATTAAAGACTTACTTATAATTAAATGGAAAGACGTAAGTATAAGAGCAACAAATTATATCTTAAGAACTTCCCCTGGAACTTTTACTCTTCAACAATTTAAATAAAATTAACCCTTTAATAAGCAAAAGTAGAAATAAAAAAATAACTACTAACTAATAACTTGAAATAGTTTCAAAATTAAGGACTTACCCAATACATAGCAATATGTAAATGTAGAACTAATCCAAAAAAAGTATGGATGCAAGAAAGCACTCACAAGCACAGATTGTTGAAGACTGAAGAAGAATCCGGCACAATCTCTCCGGAAGAAGAGTGCATTACCGGGGAGTAGTCATCCGCGGCATTGGCTACTGATATCCCTTAATTGATGACCCCGTTATTGCAAAAAAAAGAAAAGAAGAAAATAAAGATTTTAAACTGCAAGTAAACGTACACACCCTGAAAATTTTCAATTTATTCTGGCGTGGAAATGTTTAAAGAAAATTGAAAAGAATTTCTCTAATTAAACGAAGAGAATATGCAAAAGAAACCTTCCAGTTTCTTTGCTTTTAACTTTCAGTAATGAGGCGCAAAAAAAGTGTCACTACATTAAATATTTGTTAATCGAAATTTGGAATGTGTTTGTCTGGCGATTCTGAAGATTTACTCTTAAATGTAACAGTTAAAATAAGCGTGAAAGCTTTAAATAATTGTTCAATTTTAGTTAACGAGTTTCTTTTTTATATAAGAAAATTCATTTACAGAATTCTAAGAAATGTAATCAAAAATTTAACAAAATAATTTATATCCTTTTTATGGAAATAATGCATTCTGTATTTAAAAGAGTTATTTTCTGTGTGGTAAGTTTGATAAACATTGTTTTGTGCAATCAAATTTCAAAAGAAAATTTGCATCTTAATTGTTTCTTTTATTGTATTATGTAAATGTGATTCTCAAGGAACAAAAGAAAAAATTATTTTTAATCAGATATCGTATTCAAAGACATTTAAATAGTTACTAATTTTTATAACAGTGGATTTTAAACATAATATGCTGCTGTAATTCATTGTTTACAACTCGTATGAGATGTGTGTATGTAAACGTTTTCCTTGCCGTACCTTTTACTTGAAGGGTGATTTAAGTTAAGGTTAATTGTTTAATTTAATCCTAAAGATGGAAATGTTTTTGTATCAACTGAACTGTAAAATCAATATTCGATTAGCTGGGTAAGCTCTACAGGTCAAAAAATGTTTTCAAAAACAGTTTCATTATTTCAAAAGTTACAAAGAAAGTCGAGACTTTTTTGCTTAATAGTTAATCCACTCAGACGTTATACAGTTTTTCTATAAACCGTACTATTTTTAATACGACCGGTAGAGTGTAAAAATCACTAGAAATAAAGAAAATTGCTAATGTTATTCATTTGTAACTTGGAGACATAATTCAATCAAAACAAATTGTTTACATTCAGTAACACGCTCTAAGTATAACTTGCACTTTCTTTATGCAAATTCTGTTGACAATAGTTCTTTTATTTACTTTGCATAGTTTTGCGTAACCGTAAAAAAATAGCATTAAACTAACATAATATGCAAATTAATTGTATAAGTAAAAGTTGAAATTAGAAAATTTCAAGGATCAACATATTGATAACAACCAAGCCATAAAATACAAAATATAAAAAATTCGTATTTTTGTCATTCATTCATTCATTAATATTTATTACAAAATTAAAATGTAAACAAAACTCAGTATAATATATTACAAAACACTTTTCTAATTTAATCATAAGTGAAATTTTAAAACGTTTACTTATGTGTGCATATCACATTTACTTCTTATCTTTCTGTTACAACTGATTTTATTGATTAGACTTTCTCTTACTTTATAATTCTTTTGTTAAGTAAATGACAAAACTTAACAATTAGATAAAAACGGAAATTGTCAATATGTAATCCGTTTTCGTAACACTTACGCGTATGCATATTAACTTAAGATTGATTGTGTGTTACGATTTTCAGTTCGAACAGACCATGACTCATAAGTAGATCTTTTTACTTTTTAGTGAAATGTAACATATTCGTAAAACACTGTAAAGACTAACGAAACCAGTTTTTAAAGATTTTTGACTTTCTTTGACTTTTTGTATTTTTTTATTTCAACTTTATAAGTAGAACTGAACTAGACTAACCTAATTAGTTGTTTACATCCACCAACTCTTTTGCTGCAAATTCTTTAATTACTGTAATAGAAGATAGACCAAGATTGTTTAGCAAGTAAATTGTAAAAGGAATATTTTTACCAATCATATTTGCTTCCCAAGAAATACTGTAACTTAGTACCACTTTTTTCTGTATTTTTTTGAAAATCAACAAGTGGTTGAGAATCAATTCTGTACTTGTAATTATTTCGCTGAACCATAACGATTCTTTAAATATCACAGTGCTTTAAAATGTTCAGCTAATCATTTGCTATTCAGAACGGGATGGTCTTGAACCGAAAACCCAGAATTATTGACCAAATATAAACACATTTAAATCAAACCACGGCAGCCCCGCGCTAGTTGACGCACTTTTCTGCTCGGTGTTCTAAATGTCAACGTGAAAAAATTCAAGCAAATGCGGGTAAACGACGGAGGTAACTATGACTTTTGACTTCCAAAGGCAGGAATTCTTTTTAACTCTTCTTCAAACAGAGAACGCCAAGACGTCTGTGTCAAAATGAAATTGCCACGATCGTGTTGCCAAAGTCCTCTTCAAAATGGTCAAACGAAGATGTACTTAAGTGGCAAAACCAGAAAGGAAATCAAGGTGTACTGTTAAAAAAATGAAAAAATTAGTAACTGTTCTTAAACAAGTTTTGAGTAATAAGAGAATTAAGACTATGGTTTTGATCAAGCATTAAATAAAACAAATACAGATTGGCGTGTGTACTTCTAAGGTAGAATTTCACGCGAAATTTAATGCAACCAAAAAAGATTATAATTAACAGTAAGAAATAAATAAGAAACAGTTAGTGTCTTGTATCTATCTATATTTTAAAACAGCGGTAAGCAACAAACAATTTTTATCACCATATACAACCCAAAATGGCACTAAAAGGCAAACAACATGCCACTTTTTAGTTGTACACAGGTATTTAGAGGTTTAATTATAGTTCACCAACGAAAATAGTAAAATAGGAATTTCTATAGTTAGCTATGAAATTTTGTAAGTCATTTCCGAGATAGTTTCAAAAACTTCAAAATTCAAGTTTTGACATCACCTGACAGTTACAGTAATACTGTCAATAAGTACTGCATGTTGCACAGATACTGCCACTGCCTGTGTTTTAAATTTAGTCTAATGTTTTCTAAATGGCAAGAAGGCATTTATAGCTAAAAAATGATATGATATTCTATAAAACAACACAATTTTAACGTTAACCATATTTGCCAATTGTACCATGTCATTTTACAAGCATATGGAAAATTTCATAGCTAACTATCATAACCTTTATTTCTCTATTTTCATCTGCAGACTATACTTTTTGGCAATTATTTAAATTTACACTAAGCTTTTGGTCTTCTTGCCTTGCTAGAATAATTGTATACATAAAGAGGATGCATCTTATAGAACTAGCTCAAAATCCCCCATTTTTAGACTTCCACCTTTTTCATTTGCACGGCATTGTAGTTATCGACGTTACGGTTGTTTAGAAGGGCCCATCTTCTCTTGGGGCGCTGTATAAAGCAAAAGTTAAGTATTCTAGTGACCTCAATGTCCTCCACGTTATACCCCTACGTTACAATGAGCATAAAAATGTTTACGTGACTTCTTCAGTAATGAGAACTTGAGGCACGTAGAATAATAGCAATAACAAAGGTGTAGTTTCTTATAGTATGTTACTGTTAAAGTTGCCCAAAACAGTTTGTGTGTTTGTCATTAGCGATGCTCGTTGGCACTAGGAGTCTGCGATAGTATTCTTCTACTGGCTGAACCACTTTGAGGAATCATTGTTATGAAGTTCTATGAAGTATAAGATATCTAGAGCAATCCTCTTGCAAATTAAACATTGCTTTTCGTATTCTTTTGTTCTTGTTCTTGCATTAAGTTAGTTATAAGTCTTGGAGGCACACAACTTGTAGCTTGATAAAGTCTCAAAGGTTTCCAATTACTAGTTTATACTGATGTGGCCAAATAGCTGTTTTCTCTTTATAATATACAGTTCTCAATAGTTACTTTGGGGTTCGACTTGTAATAGCACTCTGGATGGTACATCTTTTTATGATATACCTATTATTGCTATTCCTATTACAATCTTTTTTCCCATATCGACTACTCAAGCCTTTGAGCCCCTTAGATTTGTAAGTCTTACTTAATATTACCAAGTGGCAACGTTGTGAAGTGATTTTGAGGGTATCTTTGAATTTCTTCTCCCTCATTCCTTTAAATAAGCAGAACGCAGAGCTGCTGAGTTTCCACCAACTTAGCTCAAAAGGAGTCCACTAGACCTTACGGGTTCTAGGGTCCTTTTACTAACGCAACAGCCAAATGCATCATCATCTAGTTAGTGACGCACTTAAAAAATGCTTTAAAAGAGCAAAGACCACACCATCACCAAGGTTCTCATACAGCAGCAACCTTGGCAGTTATTCCTATAGTTGATTCAGATTTCTAAATTTCTGTTGCCTTTGATGTAACAGTGAAGTACTACGAGTATCGATATAGTGGTTGTACCTTGTACCTTGTACCTTATCTTATCCTAGAAAGCAATGACACAAGGATAATGTCATGAGTTTAAGAAAGCGCAACAGAGGAAAGTTTGAAAGACGTAGCAGGTTACATTCAACGCACCAACAATAATTTGAGAAAAACCGGAGTAGTTACATTCAGATTTTGCCTAAACGTACCATGTATTGAATCTTGGATTCGTTGTTTCAAATACTTATAAGATTTAATAGACACGATATAATCAAACAATTAGGTGAGTACTATACAGATTTTCATAGACCATCATCCAAAGATAAATAGAGAATCCGACTGCATTCAAATAATCACTTTTGATACTAATTAAAATCTGACAAACTTTTAAAACGATATGCATTGGCGCATCATCATAAATGAACTACAATCTTGTTCTTTTTATGCAAACGGCACTTCATTAAATACGTGCGGTGTTCATCACGACACTAATTATTTCCTGTCTTATAAAACAACTCCTACTATTTCTCATGAAATTGTACCAAATCACCCGAATTGTACCATAAAATTCAAAAATCTGTTCTCCTTTTTTGGTAATTCTATGGGGATTACTCGTATACGATAAGGACGTAGTTATTGCTCGTTCTCAAGGTACAATAAATAACTGAAAAGTAAAGGGGAAAAATAGTCACATTATTAGCGGACAGTTAGTTAACATAACACTTGCGATGAGACGTTTATATAATGCAGTAGCTTTTAATATGATTAAGATTGTTACATGAAAAGCCGGCAGATAGGGTAGAAAATATAAAAAGAACAAGATTTCATTAAACCTGATCTTGATCGTAAATTGATAAAAAATCTTAGTGTAAATTGACAGTGGATGTATGTACTTGATAAATAACAAAAGTCATTATTCCATTTTAAGTTTTTAGTATTTTTATAAATTCTATTTGTCTTTTGTTTTGTTGAATAGTAATACTTGCCATATTTATACATGCAAACTTGAATAATAAGGTTCTAAGACAACGACATTACATGAAATGCCTAAGTGCGTTCAATCAGTCAAATAGTGAAATACATCATCCGCCGGCATTTCATGAAATGATATCGGCAGTTAATGTAATAATTTGAATTACACTAAAAGCCAATATTACATAAAATGCTTCTTCATTTCACGAAATGATGAATTTCACTAAAGGCCTACGACATATACGTACATCCTTCTGTTTTAGTGAAGGAAAGTTAATTTTGATTGTAGGTAAGTAGCTATTGTTATTTAGCTTTTGTTTACCACACTAGGCAAGCAAATACGTAGCTATAGATAATGACAACATTAAGGCAATTTTTATGATACGGTAAAGGTAATATTTTTTTTGAATTCTTGGTTGAATTTGATCTCTTATATTATTTATAAAAGGTATGACTTTTTAATAACTTTATTCATTTGTGTTTTTTAAATGTAAATAAAATCTGTGATCTTCTCTACATAATATAAGAAGAACATTATAAGCAAAAACGAAAATAAATATAATAATTATAATAACTATTGATAATAGCATGGTTTTCAAAAGATATCGCTAATATCTCACGAGACAAACTGACAATGGAAGAATACCTATAATTAATAACATCAGAAATCTATTATTTAAATGAATCTTACTAGATTATTTAGTATCATCAATTTGAAAGTATTAATTTTGAATTAGAAATTAATCTTTAAACTGCGTGCTAATTAAGTAGGTAGTTAGCTGGCAGTGTGCCAACATTTTTATGTTTCCAGTAAAAGTGCTCTCGGAAAGCAGACCAGAAGTAAGTGAAAAAAGGTTATTGATTTTTAAGAAATTAGTCATATTATACTTACTTTCTATCACAAGATACTAAATATGCAGTTTCAGAGCTGTTCGGATGAGAGTAAGATGAATTCTGTTCACCTTCAATATACGAGAGGTTTGTTAGGTCTGAATGGTTTAATTTAGGTTGGAAGATTCCATAATGTAATTTAAATAAACCTAATTATTATTTTGTGTATAATTCATTGAGCAGATTTTTGAAGAAAACACCTGATTTTTAAAAATATTTTGACAGGATTTTTAAGAAAAATGTACAGAAAACGGAACTATACTTCTCAACTAGTTTTTCCAAATATTTTTGTATTTATATAAAACCGAACAATAGGTTTGCAAGTGTATTCCACAAAGAAATATAAATTTATTATCATTAATATTTAATTTTAATTAAATTTTATTTTATTTTTTAACAATAAAGTAGATTTTCCTCTTTTTTTATAAAAAATAAGGTGATGGCCTCTACAACCATACCCCTTTTTCAAAACTTTACAGCAGTGTTATTCAATCTGTGGGTCGCGACCCCCAGGGGGGTCCCGAAGTCTTGCTCGGGGGGTCGCGGTCGCAAGCCAGGTAAAAGTAAAAAGGAAGGGTTATAGGTCCTACACTACAATAAAAATACAACGATTTCAGTGAGAAAGATGTGCCTGCTTATTCTTTAATATTTTTTCTAATCTTGGTTCTATGTTTGATACGCAAATAATTAAATCATTTTCCAATTGGAGCCTATTTCTCTTCTTAGTTTTTATGTTAACCATTGAAGAGAATCTTAGTTCACATAGGTAGGAAATGGAGAAAGGAACTAATAATTTCAAAGCTTCCCTTGCTAGCTCTGTATATTCTTCTTTTCTCTTCATCCAGAAGACGTCAATCGTTTGCGAACTAAATTCCATTTTAAGCATGCCGTCAGCAGCCAAATCTATAAGATCTTTTTTCATCTTCGTTGGCAGATCAACCAGTTGTACTGACATATCTAAAAAAGAATTTAGTATCCATCTATGCGCGTTGTTAGCTTGAGAGTTTAGTTCTGGAAAGTAACTGAATAGTTTCTTTTCCAAATTTTGCAAACTCTGTACCATGTAAGGAATGTGAGAACTTACTACCAACGAATGGTCCATTGCAATTTCTTCGATAATCTTCTGAACGCAAGGGAAAGACTCGTACATCATTTTTTCTAAAGACGTTGACCACAAACAAAGTTTTGCGAAGAATCCCTTGATTTTATCCGTTGCCGTTAGAATGTTTTCTTCTCTCCCTTGAAGGCTCTTATTTAAAATATTTGGGTGGTTGAAAAGATCAGCGAGAAATGCTAATTTTAATAGCCAAACAGGGGCACAAAAATAATTCCCATATTCAGATTTAGCATCTTGGCAGACGTGTAGATTCAAAAATTGATCGTCAGAGCGGAGTGCGCCCGCCTGCTCGCCGCACTGTTACGGTCCTGGGGGTCACCAGAATTTTTTACTTAAAAAGAGGTCGCGTATTCAAAAAGATTAAAAAACACTGCTTTACAGGAATGTGACGGGGTTATTTGACAAAATCAGCGGATGATGTGGTCCTCTAAATGAGAACTTTTCAACATAGAAGGTACGATTAACTGCCTTTACAAGAATTGCTTGGTAACATCTCTACCCGAGAATAGGGTTTGGACAGTACAGACCTTACTTCTAGAATGCTTGGAATCTTTCTTACGGAGATGGCTTACCTTCGAGATTTTTTTTTCTGTT
This sequence comes from Ignelater luminosus, assembly GCA_011009095.1. Classification (NCBI taxonomy): domain Eukaryota; kingdom Metazoa; phylum Arthropoda; class Insecta; order Coleoptera; family Elateridae; genus Ignelater; species Ignelater luminosus. The sequence continues at coordinate 313,324 of VTPC01090728.1, forward strand.
TACACAGGCAGATTTGACCTTAACTTTGTTGTGAGACTTAGCTTATGATGGGACAAACTTGAAAACTTAACCTATTTGCACCGAATACTCTTCAATGTTTAAATTAATTTTGTTCAGCAACTGTCTTTTTTTAATAACATTTAAATATTCTAAGATGTGTTTTTTTAAGGTCAAGCTCAATGTGGTGCTGATGATGGAGTTTCGTGGGACTGTACTGTACCTTACTTCTGAAAAGCTCCATTTGTTTTGTTCTTTTCGTTTTGAATTGAGCTTTTTGAATTGAAGCACGGACTTCCAAGCAAATTAAATTTCTTGGTTCACTTGGGAACTAATTTTTGCCAAAGAATACCACCCCTTCGTCGCGTCGTGCCTTGTTCAGTTTATGCAAGATGAGTGTAGTCGAATTGATTTCCAAGATTTCCATCAATAAAATGCTTTAAAATGTGAATGACAGAATTGATGCTTGCACGTGCAAGTATTATTTAAATAATCAATTGGAAAAGATAGATTGTTATACAGGGTGTCTCAAAAAGGTTGGGACATGGCTTAAATACAGACTCCTTGTATAAAATTAAGAAGATTTAACCCAACTTACCTATATCCAAAATCGTCTCATTAAGTTGGTACGAGGCCTCAAATTTTTCAGAAAAAAAACTGTTTTTGGAAAATTCATTGTTTTTTTAAACATCGAAAAAAATCCAAAAATCTCCTTTTTTTAGAACTACTTCTCTGTAGGTTTTCGTTGCCATGGTATGAAATACTTACCAAGTACATATATGCTAAACTAATTAGTAATTACTTAATTTTTATTACACTAAATGTCTGTCATTTTGACATCTAACAAACAAATGATACTGATTTGCCATTTTAAGATAGGTATTCCGGCTAACTACATTATACGTAATTAAATCTAATGGTAGAATTAGATGATACTCTGTATACGTACGTTTTGTTGCGCCGTTGAATTTGTTTTTCAATTTTATTAGCGCTGAACTGGCACACGGCGGACGGCTGCTGTTTGCCGGAGAGCTTGAGGTGGGTTTGATTAAGCCGACTGTTTGTGTTTTAGGGCGCCAGCTAGCTTTTTCTTCTTGATGTTGGAAAATTATAGCAGGGAAGCTAGCGAACCTAACGGTAGTAATATGGTAAGGCCGTGTAGATTCTTTATAATAAAAGACTCAATTGAAATTCGGGGGGGGGTTAATAACAATTATATAAACAGGTTTTTACATAAAAAATTTGTTGTGATGTCTTACTTATGCCACGCTGGTGGTAATCACGCCTAAAGTCATAAACGACTGTACAGTAATTTCTCTGTATGATCTCGATAGAAGGATGCAAATTACAGATAAATATTGGTTAAATAAAATTGTAATACATTGAATGCGCATTACACACGTAAGAGCTCTTATGGTATATCATTGGCACATACAAGTGATTGAGTATTATAACTAATATTAGTGTTTGCGACTTCTATCAAATTAAAAAGTAGGAGCTGTCACGTCAGAATTTCGTGCAACGTTTTTGTAAAGTAAGCGACTACCAATAACGGTGTGCAAGCACATTAATCATATAAAAGATATTAATATTAGGCTGTAATATTCGTTTTATATAGAAGCAATGACTAGTTCATAAATCACTACTAGTCCTGTACGCAATTTAGCACAGCTTCTCCATTAAATCACAACTAAACTTAGAACACCGGAAAGGAATTATCCAAACAAAACTACTTCGTGTTCCAGCACACCAAGAGGAGACCAAAAAAAAGGTAAGTCTCACCGTTTTCGCCTTTTTCTTTTTTATTGGCAAAACATTTTCTATTAACTAAGAGGTGCGCTCTAGACCGACTAGGCCCCACGGCATTTCGTGAGTTCCCATCCAAGATGATGGTTTTACTATCCCACCAAAAGGAAGAAGGAAAACGGGGCAAAACTAGGACCTATGGCAAAGAGGTCCTATTTTTACAGTTACTAATTTGCCTCAAAGAGCAAGAAAACTGTTTTTCGTGGGGGGTTAATTCCTTTCAGAGATTTATTGTTCTTTTTAGAAAAAAGATAATTTTTGGTATGGCATGTTTTGTGACTATAAGTTACGTTTCGAGATGGTTTTGGTTTTCATCAGTAAGTTGTAAGTGTATTAAACAAGAATGTCGCAGTACAGATTTGTTCATAACTTTTTAGTGCCTAGGCTGAGAACTTTCAATTTTTTTTCCAAACAAATACTTTCTTCAGAAACATTTTTTGTATCTTTGTAATTTTTGATAAAGCCTGAGGTTTGTCAGCAAAAGAAAATAAAGTCTGATGTGATGATCATGCTTTTTTGATAGGAATAATCTAGAAATAATGTAGTTAGCCGGAATACCTATCTTAAAATGGCAAATCAGTATCATTTGTTTGTTAGATGTCAAAATGACAGACATTTAGTGTAATAAAAATTAAGTAATTACTAATTAGTTTAGCATATATGTACTTGGTAAGTATTTCATACCATGGCAACGAAAACCTACAGAGAAGTAGTTCTAAAAAAAGGAGATTGGTCTGGGGTACGTATTTAGAATGAGAACTGAAATTTATTTTTAAAAAAAAAAGCAGAAGTCGTCTCTCGCACAATAAATTACAAGTGTTCTCTTAGTTAACAAGGAGAACAAATAGCTATTAGCATACGAGCCTAAACCATTTTGCAATAGTTCAGATCTGGTGATCTCATTATGATCAGGCCACAACTCCTGAGACTGGCAAAATTATTAATGTAAGAACATTTGCATATTTTCTATTTGTTGCTTAACTTACTTCAATAAATGTTAAAAATTCATCTCAGAACTCCGATAAAACACAGCTGAACTTTGTGTACGACCTTCAATAGCTCGGTAACACAGTTGAACTTGAAGGTTTTAGATAGCTTCATAAATTCTAATAACAGTTATAAGTAAAGAGCGGATTAGTAGTAAAGATCATTTTTATTAATTATTTAGAGCGTGAACGAAAACCGAGTTATAAACTCGTTTCTATAAAAAGTAAATTTTTTGGCACCCTTTTTATTTTTCCTAAATTACGAATGTTGATCCTAAATACTGTACTTTAGTTTTCTATTTTAGGATATTTCATTTCTTCTTTTTTTAATATATTCCCTCAGTTGAGATGCAATAACTTGAACTTCGTTTGCATCTCAATGTAACTATGTGGGTACTTCCATTTCCATGCGACCTAACCTTAATACTGCTTAGACCTCATTAAGCAGGGTTGCTTAAATCAACTAAATATAAAAAACAATCCCCTTTACATAAAAAAATCATTCTGAAATTCTAGTTTCAATAATAACAAAACTAGAGAAAGCTGGATTACCTCTTACAGATTCACTGACCATAATCCAAGAAGCAGAAACGTCTCTGAAAGGGTGCCCCGATAATACTGGAAAATTAGCGTATGAAGAGCTCTTAAGTGTTACAACAAACATTCTTTAAAGTCAAATAAATTAATTTAGAAAAAAAAATGAAACTTGGTTTAATAAATATAATGGTTTTCGTGTACATTCTTTACGTACCACAAAAGTAATTATACAAGATAGCATGAAAAGTTTGCTTCGTAGGTTTTTGGCATTATTTTAAGTCCTCTCTTTATTTAAGTTTGTTATCAAATGATTTTTAGGTTTATATTATTATTTTTCAGAATACTTAATTAATAAACTTAAAGTATACTGCCGTAATAATAAACCCCGAGAACGCGTGTGAATGTACTCCCAAGAAAAATTCAATAATGCAAATTAGGTTTGATTCATCCCCGATATCTCCTATACAATTTTTTATCGAAATTTGTTCAAGATTCGTTTACATATATGTTCCAACTTCTACATTTTTACGGAAATGTAGGATTAATCCGCTATCATTTGGTGTCTTAAATTACGTAAGTTAAAACACTTCGATTATGTTTACAAGAGGAACCCCACTTTTATTTAAATCATATACGTAAAAATATGAAAGTTGCAAAATTGGGTGATGACTTTTTACCAAAATACAGTTTTTTACAGAACTCATTAATCTTCAGAAGAAGAAGGAAGTAACATTCATACATAAAAAGCAGGAAATCAGGTTCATCCGTTGCATCTAAAAAGATTCGTGTAATAATTTAAAGTATTTTCGTCTAATTTTTATGGTTTTCAAACGAAATGGAGAAAGTTCAAACTGTAAAGCATAACTACAGCCGCATATAAATTAAAAACGTGTGCATCATATACATACAATTAAAAACGTTGCGGTATTTTAATGACCTGCAACTTTTCTCAACAATAATATGACCTGCATTTCAGCATAATTAGGTTCAACATAGATTTCACGATTTTCAAATCAATAGAATAAAAAATTCCAATATTTTAAGCAAGTCACGATAATCATATTATTTGTCACAATTTCTAATTACTACTTCAGAGAAATACGCATGTTTCATTGTACGTTTAGAATAAAAATGTGGTGGTGTATTGGACGATTGGACTTTCACTCAGTTCAGAAATTTCCTTTTGTATGAACAGAATTAATTTTATTGTTTTTGTCTTTCTATAAGAAATGTTTAAAAAATGAATCGCTCGGGTTACTCATAGGCTGTATATAAATTAGTGACAAAAGCATGCTTAAAATCATCTTAAAGCAAATTTTTGAAAATAATAAAAAATGACAACACCTAGAGTCGTACAGAAACTATTACATAAAAATTGAATATTACTTTATAAGTCTTACGAAAATCAAATCGTTTAATACATTTTTCGCAATAATACATCAAATGTCATTAATAGAATAATTATAAGTTCCTGAAAGGCACTTAATGCTTATAATAATGGTAATTCAACATTCTAAAGAAGAATGGACTGTAATCTTCCTCACTAATAACATAAGGCTAACAAAATTCACAAGGTGTGTTTTTATCAAATATAATATGTAATTAATTTTGACTTATACGCTTATTATAATTCAATAATCAACTGAATGATTTGAAGAAAGTTTATAATTAAATGTGTAGTGCATGCAACCTCTGAAATGTCAAATCCTATTATTTTGTTATAAGGTGTTTCCCTAACGTTGTTGTGATTGGCAGAACAAAGACTATTCTTTAATTAGGCATATTTGCAATGACTAGTGATGGAAAATTCGCAAAATAAATACAATTGAGGATATTCTCGAGAATATTTTCGAGAATATTCTCGAGATTATTCTCAACGTAGAAAGTAAGCTCGTTCTCGAGAATATTCTCTTGAGAATATTCTCCGCTTCCATCTCTAGCAATAACTATCACAGTTATCAAACTATAATCTTGAAAAATAAACGACTTTATAGAAGTTTAGAATATAAGAAGACTATACAGTTACTAAATCTAAATTGTGAATTCAAATTTTAAACAATGTGAGAACAATTTGGAAGTAGAAAAATGTAGGTTTCATGATTATGAGCAATACTAATAACCGAGTCGAATTCTTCATAGTTTCTATATCTACAAATATAAAAAAAGTACTAGAATAAATCGAAGAGAATCAGATCATGAGACGAATCAGATCAAATTAAGTTTTTTTACCCGTTTCTTTTTTTCAAAATCTTATATGCTTTTTTTTTCTTTTTTCTTTATTCAGTACCTTCTTCTGTACCAAGTACAGAAACCTCTTTGTCATAATGCCTCCTGTGTAGTGTTGAGGTGTCAGAAGTGAAAAGTCATATCATCCGTTAGGAATTTTTCAACAAAAGATTATTTAATTTGTTATGATTATTACAGTAGGCTTTATCAATATGATAAGTTACTTAAGCTATAATGTTATGATGCTGTTGAAAAACAAATGTATTTTCAGAAGCATTGATTGGGGCGAATCAGATCATCATCAGAGATTTCAAGCCATTGACATTAGTTTGATATCATAATGGTAATAATATCAATGATTCCAAATTCCAACAATTTGTAATTAAAAACGCAGTTATTTGCTACTTTATGGTTTTTGTGATGGTGGTAAAAAACCTTTGAAATTTACTTTTGTTAATGTAAAGATTTTCACAAACGCTATGAATTGTTAGAACTCATCTATATTTTAGTTACTATACTTTTGTATATTATTTTAAAAATATTTCCACAGAGTATTGTTACGACTTTAATAAATGAGTTCAGGTCATCATTATGGTAGATTAATTACTTACAAATGATTAAAGCAGTTTATAAAATGTAATATGGAAGTAATAAATCAGATGATAAAGGCGGCGGCAACAGGCATTAAAATAAAGGGCAAAAGAAATAATTTAAAGATTGGAACTGCATCTATTCCGCAAAATCCGTTCAAAACTAAATTCAGTATGATCGATACAAAGTGCGATGCCAGGAAACTGTGGTGACAAAAATGGTAAAAAAGGACCATTTTTATTTGTGAAATGTGTGAAATAAACTAATTAAAATAGTAAGAGCCAGATTTAGAAGAATTGCTTGTTAGATAGATTTGTTTTAATATTTTTATCAGAATTTTATTTATGATCCAATTTGCCCCCCAATTTCGGAGCGAATTGAACAGTTTCCGTCTTCAGATATTTTCATTGCGAAATCGAAAACGTTAGGCTTTCCTAAAAGTATATTACACAAACTAAAAGCCAAAGGTGTAAGCTTAATAATTAATTATAAAGCTAAATGATTAGATTTGCCTTTGATTGCTTTTTTGGTATAGAAGATGAACTGGTACGATTCGCCCCAGTCTATCCTATATCTAATAAGTACCAAGAAAACAAACCTACGCTGTCTGAGCACAGTAACTCCAATGACAATCCACTCTGACAGATTTAATCTACCATTTCTGTGGTAAGACGGTTTTCTCCTAATAAACTAATGTCAGAACCATAATCGAATATTGTTTGCTGTTTTAGAAACTACCGCTTCCGATTCCTTTATTTTTTATTCCTTTATTTATTTATTTCTTAGTAAGTCGTAGCATAAACCTATAAATTAAAAAACTTGCTGGCCTTCTAATATTAGACTCTCGATTCAATAGCTAGCAATAAAAAATAGTATTGTACTATAAGAAAGCCCTTTTCAATTTACTGAAGTGAATTGACCTTTCAATAATCAGACATCGTTGTAAATTTCGTTACAGTATCTAAATTAGGAATCTGAAAGCAAAACAATAATCTTTTGCCATTCACAAGAGCACATAGCAAGAGCATGGGATCACAAAATTGTGTTCGTTCGACTTTGAGTGCTTTTTCCAAACAAAGTCTTTGAAATCTCAAACATTCTTAATTACTCAATCTTGTGCTGTTATTATATATTTTGAAAATAACTACTCTAATGTACATTCTTGTTTAAATTCTTAAATATTCCTTAGCATTATATTTGTATTTCTAGCTTGTTTCTGGAATCGAACTTGCTTTGAATCAATGCACATACACTGATATCTGCAAGATTGAACTTGTCTGTAGACCGCTTATTAGTTAATTTCTCTTAATTAGTAACTTTCTAGAGTGGCACTAAAGTCCGAGATTGTGCAATAGTTTTGTCCGTTAAAAGCTTCTTTTCTGTCTTCCTTGACTATCAAAACCCTCGATGTCTCGCTGAGAAAAAAATGCGTTAGTCTTTGTTTTGGTGAGTCAATATTATATCATGTTGGATTTACTTAACCATTGTATTGGTTAAAGCAGGACCGTTTCTGCCTATAAATTTATGTTATGGGGACCTAATTGAACAAATCAAAGTCAGCAGTTCTTGGTTGTTTTACATACAGGTAACACCTACTTCTTGTACGTATGTATAGCGTAGCGAATAGTTTTATTCGACTGGCAAAAACGTCATTTTCATTCTTCAGCGACTTGGTAGAAGATCTTTTGATATGGCTGTTCTTGATCATTATTTCAGCCTTTCAGCCAAGACCAAACTGCTTTAGAACGGTACATAACACCATCATCAGCGGGTTGTTATCGTTAGAAGTAGGGAGTTGTTTTAGAACAATCACCACAATCATGAATTTTTCAAATTTTAGATAATTTTTGATGAATTTGGTATAACTTTCAGTCTGAGTTGCATTGATGTGTTCTTGAAACCTCTAGTGATTATGGTGTTTTATAGATCTTATTGACGCTACATGAAATACGTTTTTTTTTGTTTATTAGTAAATTAACTAAAGTACATGTCAAACCTGTTGTTGACATAAGGGTCATTTTCCTAAAAGCATCTTATGCACTTACAGCTGGTTGTAGCTCAGCAGGGTTCAGGAGTTCTCAATTTTTTTTCGATAATTCTATTGCCGCAGGTATATTATTTGTTTAAATGTTTGAGAACTGCAAAATGCTGCTCAGCTACAATAATCACTAAAGCATCTAATGCTTTTTTGCGAAAATGATCCTTATATTAACAGTATTTAACTCAGCTGTTCGGTCGATATTCGCGTGACACGTCTGGAGCTTGTATTTTACTTTATGTTACTACAATATGCGTCTTCGTTTAAGAACTGACAAAGAATACAGCCCTCAGTGTGACGTGATTGAAAATAAATATGAATTTAAACTCTAGCTGTTTAATCCTACATCGGACAAAAAGGTTTGACATGTACTATAAATATATTTGTATGTTAATTTTTTTATTGTTGTTTAAGGACTTAAAAGTTTCATTGTTTTTTTAGCAGCAAAGTGAAACTTGGGTGTTATGGGTACTTCCAACACTGTAAATCCGGGAGATAATCTTGAGGAAATGCCAGAATGCGTCAATCATTTTTTGTTTGCAAAGAAGCACTCTAGGGATATTCTGAGTAAACAGAGCTCACTGATTCTAAAGACATTTACAAGTAGTTAATTTAAAGATCTTTATGCTAACGACGTGATATTCACGACTAGAGTTTGTTAATTTTGACTAAGATTAACAATTTTGGTTGTTTGGGGTAAATTTTTGTTTGGTCCTTGCAAAGTTTCTTTCCGAGATTGCCGCACAATTTGTTATCACAAGCTGTGTTCCATAGCTATTTTCATTTACATGTCATAGAATAAGGTTGTGTAGCTATAGGCGTATTTAGCAATGGTCTGTTCCCGGAAATTTAAAATTACGGCAATATTACCAAGAAATGCTCATGTTTGTATCATTTTTAATATTGAGTGTAATATTTAGCTACAAATCTGCATAAAAGTATTACAAAGACAACGATAAACATAAAACGATAAATTTCTAAAAATTTCTATTTTGGGCAATATTCTTGGCAATATTTCCGGCAGTATTTGTATGCATTTCTATTACAAATCCAAACTAAGCTTTTCGGTTTGATGGTTTTTTAAAAACATAGATGTAGCACCATAATAAAATGCGCACTGAACTGAAAGACATGCTATGCTCACAAACAAGCATTCCACGAATATTACTGATGCCAATTATTAACTCATAAACAAAAGGTGTTCTCATGCATTTTGTAGATGATCCGTTATACAATTATAATTTCTGCCAGGCAATATTACCAAGAATATCTTCCAGTTTCGATCAATATTACCATTTTTAATATTCTCACATATAAGAGAACTGCAACTTTCGGAGAATATTCCAATTGTGGAAGAATTGCCAAATGGCACATTGCTAGGCATATTATTAGGAACATAGTTTAAACCCTTCCCTTCATATTCGACTCAAAGTTACCTAACAAAATTTCTTAAGTTTCGGGCGCGTTGAATTATTATCAGTAATCAGTAAATTCCATTTTGAGCATAATATTCTGAAAACTGAGATTATCTGTCTTATCGGATTTTTAGATAAATTCTTTTTTAAAGAAGTATCTTGCAAATCGTATAATTGTAATACCATTGTTTGTATTTTGATCCTCACCAACAACTAGTGGATTCTTCCATACATTTGTTCGGGTTGTGGGTTTGCCAATAATTATTATTAAATCAGATTAATACAAAAATAATCATATTTCGAACTGATGTAGAAGTGCAATTAGGGGAAAGGAGGATAGCCGCGACCGGCAGGTAAACACGGCCGTTATCAATTTCTTCATATCTTGACTAGATAGGGACAGTATTCTTATGAAGTATTGTAATATTAGACAGGTACTTACTTAAATTTCAAAGTTAAACGTTATGTTTCATTAGGTGTAATAAAATGTTTTGTCATTTCTTAGGTAAACTTTAGTGCATTGCTTAGTTTGTTGTACCGAAACAATGCGTCTGATATGTTTTGAGAAATTTGACGGAGTGAAAAAATGGGTTCATGAAGCATATGCCGACATACAAGCAGTATATTTCTGTAAATAAAGATTATCAAGTTTTATAATGTGAATGTCAGTATCCTTCAAGAAGATTTACTATTGAAATACTGGGTATTAAAAAGTCAACTTTAATTTGTATTCAAACGGTATTTTTGTATCTTTTTATAATTTAAATTAGATCCTACATATTATGTTTTTTTTGCATAACACATTTTATATTTTGCAAAAAAGAAAGAAAAGTTCTTAAGTGGACGCGACTACGCACCTTTCCCCTATTGATTTTGCTAAGGCTCTGATAAATAGATTAGTTCGATTCTTGACTGATGTTAGCGTTGACTACCGAATTAATAAAAACATCATTGCAAGCGTACATCGAACTGCAACAATCAGTCAAATTAAACTATTAAGTACCAATTAACAGTATAAAAGAAATTTGTTATGTAGAATTACGTACATGTACTACGCTACTCTTTAAATCCTGTTACAACAAAGAATACAATATTGTAATATAACAAATGGTCATCTTTGATAATAAAGAGAGTGTCACACAAAACAGAATATTTTATTTGAAAAGTGAATCTGTTAGAAAGTAAAAGCTATAAAATATTTTTAAAAGGTAATTTGCATGCAACAGTTAAAACATATCACTCAGATTTTAGGAATTCAAATTTTATTTAGAATTTATGTAAAATTGTCGCTACTTGCAAATTAGTTTTGAGATCTCGCAAACTTTTTCAAATCATTCTAATATTAAATTACTAATTTGCGCACATATTAAGAAAGATCGCTTTAAAATTGTGAAAGCCAAACAATGATAAAAAAGGTTTAATTATGTACATATTATTGCAAATAAAACATATTTTACAAGAAATAAACATTTAAAAACAGTTTTAAAATGAATTAATTAAAGTTAATGTATGATAATTTTTGTAGGAATGACTAATCCACCAAACAAGTTAATTAACTGGGATAAATACGAACATTTGCCAATATACGTACTACGAAAATCTACAAATCGTGTATCGGAATTTTAGTGACTTTAAATGACAATTCAAAGGGGTTGTGCACGTGCCCCATTTAAAGGGGTTGATAGGGGTTTACTAGATCGGTGCAAGTCACGAAGATATCGCTTTGAAAGAAAATCCGTACCTTTCTCAGGACATTTCGTTGTAAACATATTCTGCACGAGCCAGCTTAGAATTGACACAGTTTGAATTAAAGAAGCTGATTGTGTATACGTTTTTAATATTTCTAGTTAATAAGATTCTAGCACTTTAGAAATTACAAAAAATGCCACCTGCCGCTGACCGAAGTGAAATGCAAGATGCATACCGAAACCTGCAGCAGCGTAATGTTGAGGAGGGACTTGCTTACTGGAGTCGACAAAAAGAAGCCGCCCGTATGAATAAGTTACAGGAACAGAGAGAGGTTTGTATATATCCTAATCCGTTTGAATAATTTAATATATCTATATTGATAAATTTAAGATGAGCAATATGCTAGAGAAATATTGGCCTTGGGGTACTGAAGGTGCAAAACCAAGAGGTCTTCGAAACCTGCGACTGGAAGGTATATTTCCTAATAATGATTTTATAAAGGTATTCAGATAACTTTAAATATTCAGGTTTATTGTTTTATATTATTGATTTAAGGCAAAGCGTCTAGTAAGCCCTTTAGGGCTTGGAAGGCCAGGTGGTGGTGCACCAATGATTAATCGTTCAGGAAGAAGGGTAGTTCGAACTATAGAAGATCCAGATTTAAGGTTTCAATGGAGTAAAGATTTAAGAAAGGCAGTTGATAATACTTTACGTTATAAAACTGACAGCCTGGAACGAGAAGAGTATAAAAGAGAGCTAGGTATTAATAAATTAAATAATAATATCAACAAATAACTTATGTGGGTTTTTAAAGCTGTCTACTTAAAATTCATTGTTAATAGTGAAAGCTTGTAAATATTTGTCACATAAAATTCTACGGTGCTTATTACAATATTATTAGTTAATGATTTAGAAATTCACTTTCTTTATTCAAAATTCTAAACCTGAATTATTACAGATAAACAAGTAACCGAAAGGAAATTAAGGGAAAGACAGGAGAAAATCGACAACTTGGTATTTCATCAAAGATCAGTAAGTTTAATTATGTGTTCGTAACGTGAAAACCTAAGGAAATTGTTTTAAGTTTTTGAAAAGTCCTCCATGGGGAAAACCAGGTCCTGGTGGAACCATCTGGAGGCCACCTGGAAATATAGGAATAAATTTTTTAAAATCCTTGGTGAGCTAATAAGTAGCTTGCGCAATTCACTGTGGCTAAATTTAGAACTAGCAAATTATTTATGTGGCTATATCCAATACTTTTACCACACCCACATTTAATTATTGCAGGGCTGGTCCACTGAAAGAACTCTGAAAGCTTTAGAAAAGGAACGTCAGAGATATCATGATAATGTGCGTGGTAGAAATCGGGATGTCTTTAATCCGTTAATTGTACATTCTCCGGTTAGAGAAATTCAAAATGAACGCATAATTAAACCACCTGAAAAAGAAATAGACATTAAACCGTACAGCAAACTCTCTCCCTTAAATGAAGGTAAAGTTAACGGAGAAGAGCTGGTACCGCTTTTAGCTAAGCAGCGCGCTATTCCTTTAAAAATTCCTTTAGGAACTACTGATGCCACTAGAGGTAACCCAGAAAAGTGAGTAGCTTATACGTAACCTGCTGTAGGAAAGAGGTCATAAAATAATTTTAAAATATTCACTTTAGAATCTTATCCTTTTCCTACAGCAGTTACATGCAGACATCTACACAAAAAATATATTTTGACCCAGTCTCCTTGTAGTTTTTTTTTCAGATGTTGCTAAAATGTAACTTTCAATTATTTGTATCATTGTATCAATTACTTACATTTTTATTTTCAAGGGCACTTTATTTAAAAAAGTAGAAACACGGAGTTTTGTAATTTGCGATGAGAATCATATTAGGTTTTTTTTTGAAAATAAGGATTCCACCAGAAAAATAATAAGTATGACCCATATCACTGATGTAGCCGTTTTCAGGTGGGCTGAAAAATATTCCAAATACCCAGAGAAAAGACATATAAGCTCGCGGTATGTGTAATCCTTATTTCAAAGCTTTAAACTTCTGCATTTAAAAAACTAGTAAATAAAATAAGATGTAATAGTAATAAAACATTAAGTAATTTGGGATTTAAATTTCTAGGAGAAGAATACCAACTCCAACATATCTTCGAGAGTTAACAAATCAAATGGAATATAAGAAACAACGGATGAAGGTAATTTAAATTATTACCTACCTATCTCACGTTATAACTTGTCATCAATTTTAATTTTCTATTTATATTTTAAGATTCAAGGTTAAACTACTTTACCTACTTTATCAATTTCTAATTTTACCCATTTGTATGTCAATTCCATTGATCAAACAGAAGAACTCATCTTTTTTTTAAGTAGCCGTGATTTCAAATATAGCACACACGCAACGTCGTTAAACGTTACTAAATATTAAATATTAATATTAAAGCAACGATGATTAATTTTTACAGGATATGAAGGCAAAAGACATGGAAATGGTTCGTAGGCACTTTACAACTTTGGATCATTTTTGGGGAAAACCAGGCCATGGTGCTCCTCGTTCTGCTATTAAAAAAGGATGTCTGGATCGTCTACTTTTTGATCACTGCATTCGTGTTCAGTAGATGAGTCGTTACTTTAAATGTATGTTTCGTTAAACTAAAAAATTCTAGTTTAAATGTTTCACCGGCATCTGCTTGTAAATTATTTCCTTTAATTTAATGTAATTTATAGTTCACAGTAGCACAAACTACTAAAATGAAATACAATTGATTTTTGTTAATCTATTCAGGTAAATTCTGTAAATAATCACATGTACGTAGTTCTTTCACAACTAAAGCATCTATATACAGTACATTGAAGAGTAGTATCAGAAAAAGGGAATCTATATGTCAGTACTGAAAGAATAACAAGAAACTTTATTGTAGCTAAACGTTTTAAAACTATGAAACTTATATTTTAAGGTGCAACATTATAGCAAAAGGAATATTTAGAATTCTTTACTAGTTTACATTACTTCAAGCAACGCAATGGCAGCGTAACGACTACAAGAGGTTTGCACTAAAGCAAAATTGTATTCTTGTTAGTTGTTACAGCAAGTTTCTACATTTTTTTACCATAAATCCTTACCTTGATCATTTTTGATAAAAATACGCAGCATGCGATAATTCTTTGATTTAGGAAACCAAAAGAAATATTCTTGCAGGCAATCAAAAACATTTATGAAAAAGCATTAAAGTTCCTCATTATTTCTTAATTGCTGGCATTACTTGTTACTATCACTTATAAATAAAAAAAAAACTTGCTTGGTAAATAAGTTCTAATTATCTTTGCAATTACTATTTGAAAAAATTAAACTAAGTATTAATTTTTCATTAGGACTATTATCTTGTTTTATCTTGTTAATTGTTGTTTCTCATTATATGTTGTTACTTGTTAGAAGACTCTAAATATAATCAATTTATTGTATATTACATAATACATGTTTTCTTTAATACTAGCTAATTTTTCCAACTTTTTTATTTTACCAATTCAATTTAACTATGTAGGGTGAACCTTAATAGTTATTGGGCACTTGATGGTATGGTTTTTAATGTGGTAACTATAAAACTAAACAAGCAGTTTCTCTAGAAAAAAAAAACTTTCTAGATCATTCACACTTATTGCTATTAGACTTACCTGTGGCCTTATTTTGTTTTTCAATAAATAGTTATTTATCGTTACAAAAGACGATAAATAAATGCTTTAATCGATGAGAAAGTTATCTTCCACGAGTCTATAAAGCATTTTATCTTCCCGTATTCTATTCTTTTCTGTGGCAGATTTTAAAGAAAAAACTAAGAAGAACTTAAAACACTTTAATATATCAGTGGTATGGATTGCTATGGCGTAAACATTCTATATGAGACAAGCGTATTCGTTTTTAGCAGTTTGAAGAAGGCTAATGGACGGTGAAATCTGACTTTTGGCTGTCGAAAAATGAAAGTGGCCTGTTGAAAGGCACAGACTGGCCTACTGCCCACACAGCAAAACTTTACTATTTCGTAACAACATAGTAACTGTGTAAAGTAAACGATGTAAAGAAATAGTAAAATAAAAGGTAACTATAAGTTAACTATTGGTTAAGAATGTCCCGGTTTTTGTAACTGTAGAGTTACTTTTAGATTACGTTTGGATAACTATCTGTGGGAATGTCACTAAGCCTAGTAATCTTCCGAGCACTCGAAAGTTACATTGCATTTTCTATATCTATATAGTTGCTACTTAGTTACGTTGCTGCTGCCGATGGCGTACGCGTGCTGACGATAAACCGTTCATGAAACTACATAAATTATTTTTATTATAAATTAATTATTGTTACCGCAAATTTCCAGAAATCCAAAAAGTCAAACAAAATTAAAAACATTTTCAACTAATTTGTTTCAGATCATTCTATTATTTTTTGGGGGGTTGGAATGTCTCCATGTTCAGGTGGAATGAGGGTTGCCTGACATTTTTTTTATTTAATAGCTTTGTCTGCCTCTGCCACCGGGATTTGAACCTGAGTTGTTGTAGCCACCTGGTTTGTAAGTTGTCCTTCTGACCAACTGCGCTAACAAGCTGTAGACGCTATTGTGAATACGCATTGAATATATTTATTTTATATCGTCACTAAAACTTTGAAACAGGTTGTTGGAGTTATTATGCACAATTTCTCACAGCCATTGTTAACAATTTCTTTTGTACACACTTTAAGGCAGTTTTTGCAACAACCACAAAATTTTTGTTTTTATATTCTTAACTATTTCTTGTGAATAATGCTTTACAATAATAATTGTTTTTATTTTACATTATTATTGGATTTCGTTGTCGCCCAGGGCTAAATTTGTGCTAGAAAACTTACCGTTGGTGGTAGCAGCAAATAAATATGGGGACCAAAAAACAGCGCAGTTGCCGCAATGAACCTTTTTGGTTTCTCTAGTAAGTAAACTTTCTGTGAATTGACGGTTATATAGCTAATAAATATCATACAAACGGTTACATCCGGTGTCATAGGAACTAGATTGCAACTATATAGTTAATTAATCCAAAGATGCCTTGAAATAGTTAATGGAAAGTAATCCAACAGTATGGATGTATAATTATAGTTAATAAAACATTATATTACTGTAAAAGGTAGTAAACTTTTGCTGTCTGGGATAAAATGTAATATAAGAATATGATTTATTGAAATTCTACACAACTTTTGGTCTCTTTACTGGGCGAACGGCCGACCACTGCCACCAAAACCCCGGGTACTTTCGGCGCGTCCCTTCTGAAGACCGATTTGACCTAAATACCTTAAATTTTTATCTAAACAACTACAATTTTTATGTTTATTAATTTAATTAAAATATTAATTCATAGTTAAAGTAAACAAGAAACGACAAGATTTACATAGAATATAATAATAAATGTTTTAATTTGTTCTGTGCCAAGTTAAATATTGCAATAAAAACTTTAATTATTCTTAATTTCATTTATATATATATAATTTGAAGGTATTCTAATTTAAGAAGGCTTTTGCATATTGGAAATTTCTATATTATATATTAATAATCAATTTGTTGTTGTTGGGAGTAACAGAAAATAATCAGCAAGCAGTAGAGTTACTACAAATAGTTGTTTTATTGTAACATGACGTATTCTGTCCTAAAAGTAAGCTTTAATATGCTAATATTACTGCAAAGGGACAATCAGATAGTGCACTTGTTGCAACGAACCTTTTCGGTTCCTCTAACAAGTAAACTTATAGTAAGTTGACGGTTATCTGACTACTAAAGAACGTAAGAAAGTTTAGTTACGGCTTCATACCAACTAAAACGTTACTACATAGTTACCTGACCCAAAAATGCCTTAAAAATAGTTAAAGAGAAGTAATAGAACGGTATGAATGTAAAATAATAGTTAACAAATAGTAACATTGCTGTAAAAAGTAGTAAACTTTTGCTGTCTGAGTGTTACATTTACTTTTCTTAAGAGGACGATACCCGACCTTGAACCATCGAAAGTGGTCTATTAGAGGGCACAGTCCAATCCGCTTATAGATTTACTTTTTCTTAAGAAAGTTAACTTAGAGCGAAATCTGATCTTAGACCACCAGAGGTAGTCTCTTTAGTGTGGTAGCCCCACGAGTATTTTGCTCTTAAACTGGTTGATAGAGAGCGCAGCCCGACCCATTTTAAACAAGTGACTTCATCGGTGGGCGCCGCAGGCGGTCACACTCTTTTTTAGTCCAAGAAGGTTAAAAGAAGAAGTGTGTTTTAGACCGATGAGGCCAGGCCGTAGAACTGACGTCCGACCGGAACCGACGTGCTGGAGTAGAGAATGCTTAGAGATGTCATAACTGAACTATATTTAATCTTTTTCATTCCAGATTAAGCTTTATCAATTTATTGTTTTTGATTGCTCATTCCACTCTTTAAATTTTGTCTTTTGATTTTCTAGGCTAGCCTAGGTAATGATTGAATGTTGTGGTACTATTACAGCTAAATTACTCAAAATAAATATCATCATCAATAACAAAGCCTAGAAGTACTAGCTTATGGTGTTAGTAATCTTGAAAAGAATTGATCAATTTCGCAGTCCTTTGATTGAGTTCAGTCAAGGTATATTTAACAATTGCATCAGGGGTGGATGAAGGTTCCGTTCAGGGACTGAATTGGCTCCTATAAAGGCAAATTTATCAGTAGACCAGGTACGAACGTGTTTTGCTATTTTTGCTGATATACAAGCCAATTTTTGCACGTCTGAGTTACGCGCTTCTACTAAATATTAATAGTAATAACAATGACATACACCTAATACAAGGCGAAGAATGTGGAAGTAATGCGATAAAAGCCTAAAGAATATTCGAATTTCAGTTCTTTCTACAGGAGAGTAATTATTACTTCAAAGGTTACGAAATAACTGGTTTTCTGAATTTTTGAGCCTCCTTCTAGACAACAATATTTTGTTAACCTGTAATCTGCGAAGAAAAAAACATCACCGTGTTAATCCTTGTATTAACAGCACCTAACAAGAGATTGTATAAAAACAGTTATTTTGATAGAGATTGAAAGACCTTTACAAAGCGGCCTATTTAAATGTTGCTTTAGGCATAGACTATTGGAAATTCTATATATGATTGATACTAGCAAAAGCACTATAAGATGTGTTCTCTATTAGCCATTTTAAGAGAGACAAATATCTTTCCAAGCCTACCATTTCGTCTTCAAAGAGCTAAAATCGAATACGAATCGGACTGCTCTATATCTCTGTGCCCTAAGATAGTCGTCTCACTGGCTTTACATCCATACCGACTCTGATAATAAAAAATGTAATTCATTAAAATGATAACTTTTTCTAGAGACACTAGATCAAACAGGGAAATTTATAGCAAGTTCTAAAGCAAACTAGAAGGTTTCATGCAACAAGCGATCCAGCAGTCAGTCATAACAATACTGTCTTTATAAAACCACTTACTTCACAACTACAACGTATAATTACAGGATTGAGCTCAAGTTTGTAGTTTTGATTGACTATTGGGGTCACCAAGCAAAAGGTCCATTTATCTCGAAATATTTTGTAATTCATTATAATGGCAGACAACACTTATTTTATCTGTAATGAAAATGTCAAATGGCACGACTGCGACTGTTGTTCGCGGTTTGGAAACTCTCGAAAATGTGAATGTTGTAAGAGGTGACCATCATATGGACTATTTGCGAAGCGTACAAACTGTGACAGTGCATGTTGAGTGTCGTAAAAATTATACGAAAATATTCAACATTGAATCATATAAAAACGTCGAATGAGTGAATCGCCATCAAGGTCTCAGTGCTTTCCAAACCACGAACAACAGTCGCAGTTGTGTCATTTGACAAAGTTTCATTACAGATAAAACAAGTGTTGTCTGCCATTATAATGAATTACAAAATATTTCGAGATGAATAAAACGTCCGAACTCTACAGAATGTAGCGTTAAACTGAATTTAAAACGTACAAGATGCGTCCTCCAATATTTTCAGTTATACAGTGACCCATGAGCCTGCATTGAAATGTTAAACAGCTGCTACTCAAGGCCCTTACCATTATTATTATGAAGAAGGGTCCTTTCCAAGGACAATTCAGACAGAAATGATGCAGATATATATATGCATGAACGATGTTTCTATGTATAAATAGGTCTTATTATTTGTATACATCACTGTACGTATAGTATATTTATATCTCAAAAACTATTGGTTCTACGTGAATTTTGTATAGGAACTTTTTTGTGTAGATTTAGCTTATGAACAAACTTCATAATGTCCAAAATTAACGTAAAACCAATAGTTTACGAGATATTTGAGAAAAACTGATTTTCGTGACCTTTAACCTTCTGTAACTTCTGTAGCTGTCCAGTTCGCTTTATGAACTTTTGAGGATTGTTTTTGACGCCGAAATAAAGACAATCCCGAGGAAAAATCTTCAGTCGGATTTTTTTAGAGGTGAATGTATAAAGTGACTGTTCCATTAGAGCAAATCTTTATTTTTAATTGAAAAGATCTTAATTTCCTTATCAAGCAGATTTTAAACAAAGACAGGATAATACTTCAAGTTATCAATAGTTTGAAATAATAGATGTGAGTATACCTCTGAGGCACAAACACCTATGATAAAGAGAATTGAATCAAAGATACTACTTATTATGATTATCACACATAAAATATTACTCTTCATTTATTAGGTATTTGAAATATGTACCGTTAAATCTCAATTAAGCATTACAGTACCATAAACTGGTGGCATTAAAAATCGTTCATTCCAAATATTGATATTGTGATTTCTAGTAGGAATCAAATGACATTTCAAATATTAAGTGCCTACCTAATCAATAAAATGCAGTATATCTCTAATTCATTGATAGAAGAAGTAACATGTAAACTTGATTCTGGCATAGGTGTTTTGTAGTTTACAAGAGTACTAACATTTTGTACATCAATTTATTAGCAACACCTATTAACATTTAATTTAAAATATATATTTTAAGCGTTATGTACGAAACACATAATTAACACCTGCATTTGCATTTACAATGTTAAAAAAATCCTTGCAATTCTTTGCACTTAAAACGCCAAAAGAAAGTAAGTAGCAGATTGAAAGCAAACTTAATGTTTTCTTAAGATCATAATTATACAACTTGGTCCTAACCATACAAATCATCTTTCAAAATGACATCCAAAGTAGAAAATGTAGAATTTCTCAAATTATGACACTTATCTTTTTCAAATTCACCTTAAAATACTTTTACTATCTAAGAGGAGATTATGGGCAAACACCACACCAGAATGCAATAAGATACATTTCTGTACTCCCAAAAGCATACCCTGCATACATATCATACAAGATTTTAGAATCACATTTTTAGTGCTTTTTATACCCACGTGACCTCTTTATCTTCATTACCTATAACTTTTAATTGAAATTTTTGTTTTTTTATTACTATTATTATTATTATTACCAAGATTTATGTAATTTATTTATTTAAGAAATTGTAGTATCATTCATCCCACACTGCAGAAATAATGTTTTATTAATAATATTATTTTAAATCGAATAAATCACTTATTTCAGGCTTTCTTCGTTTTATAATATACACACCCATATGTTACAGTCGTAGTAACTTCCAAAGTAAATTTTTGCACATAATTCCCTTTTAGCCCCTATTACATAAAGCATTCTCAATTGTGTTGTCAAATTAAGAATGTCATTAACCAATCAAAAGTCATATAATTTAATGTTCACTTAAGATTTTAAAGCTAACGTCAGCATTAGCTAATAACAACTTTAAAAATGCTTTATGTAACTGGGAGTTAGATGGTGAAAGTACACACTATAGAAAGCATTATAAGGTGAGTTTGAAGAAAACAAAAAGTGTCATAATTTGAGAAATTTTATATTTGATATGCACAGTTTGGGATCAAGTTACATATGATTTTATAAAAAAACATTAAACTTTTTACTTTTTTCTGGCATTTAAACGTACAGAACTGCAACGGTTTCTCTAGTACTGTACATGCGAATGCTAATTCTTTTTGTAAACTGTACTTCTTGAACGAAGTTCTTTAAAGAAATACTATTTGGTATAAAAACTTAACTCATCGTACTGAAATTTGATAAAAAAAGAAAAAGATTTTAAGTAGCCCACTTGAGATGCAATAACTCTATTATTTCATTTATAGATGTTCTACAAGGTATGCATCACATTATAAATGAATATGAGAATGTATAAAGAAATAACACTTGTTAATACATATGATGGATGAGTGAAATATATTTACAACTGAAGTAAATGTTTACAATGTAAAATGTACAAAGTAGATGTTAATAAAAAACATTATTTGCAACATTAACTAACTTAAATATTAATAAGTATATACACATTTTATTCATTTATTTCCAATTGATTATGTGATTACAATAAGATTATAACATAATTGATAATTTATTATAAAAAAAAAGTACATACTACTGACTCGAGTTTATAACTGGTATTAAAATTGGACTTATTCATTTTCAAACATTCTATGTAAATTTTAAATGTTATATCAAAACAAAGTAATTTTTTACAATACACAGAGTAGCATTGCAAAATGTATTAATTTGCAAAAATAAGATTTTTCTTCTTTTCATTTTTAAATATCCATTGCACTGGTTTCTGTATTCTATATAGTGACTAAAATAGTAAAAAGTAACACACAAAAAAATATTTAGCTCATTGACCATTACACACAAATTATAAGTTAACAATAATAACAGTTCAACAATTACAACTTTTCTATTTTTTTATACATAATTGTACATAAACATAAACCCACTTAATACTGTATTAAAACTAATGTGATGGTTATACACAAATACAAACAAAATTATGTTCAATTACCTACAACTATAAAAGATAAGTACCATTAAATGTTACTATAATAAAATAACATACTTCTCAATTTATTGTTGATAATCCCAATATATATATTTACAATAATAATAAGAAAACAAAAACTTATTAATTACAATTCCCAAAAAATTAACTATGCACATAAATAGAAAAGTGGTAATAGTGAAAAGATTTAATATTTTGTAGACGTCTTTTAGGTTTTAATATCTTTCAAATTTAATAATCCCGGAATTTTGATTTTCTTACTTACAATATAGCAGTAGGATAACAAACTTCTTAGAATTTGATTCAAATGGCCTAAAACAACTTACAAACTAACGGTTAATATACATATTTTGTTTTGGCACACATAAGCATTGCCAAAGTCAGAATATGTCTCATACCCATTACAATATGGAGTTTTCAAAGAAAAGTCTCTCTGCTGTCTTATTGGTACAAAAAGTTTACTCAATATATTCTACCAATTAGCATATTAGTAGGTAATAGTAATAATAATACTATTATTAACAATTTAAACAAAAGCTTCAAAGAGAATTTTCTTTTGTATTCTTTGGAATCCCCATAGAAATCTTAAGGACATTTTGCAATAAATTATATACAAAATATTCTGACTAATTAAATACTATTGGCTTATTATTAACAACATACTTGAAAAGGTTTATTACATACTATAATAATAATTATGACTTGGACCAGTTACACTAAAATAAAGACTAAAAGAAAATATCAGGTATTCAAATTTTTCTTTATTATTGACATAAAAAGTGTAAAATATAAAAATTCAAATTTATATTTTGTCTAATAAATTATTTAAATTATTTTTTCATGGGCCAAGTAACAAACAAATACTATGCATTTGGTTTATTATTATTAAAATGTTAATAATAAAGAAAAAATTTATATCCAACTTTATTAAACATACTAAAAGTATTTCACACACTTTAAGATATTCACCTAACTCTTTCAGTTTTCACACGTATATAAATTTTCATAACATCCACACAGTGCATTAAGAAAAGTTGTACATTTTACTACATATACAGACTTTAAATAAGATAAAACTATATCTACACAATAATATTTGTAACAAAACAAACCCCATTGTTTGGATGAGTTTAAAACCCTTAAAAACACACTATAATGTACACAAACAATATGTAAATAGCAAACAAAGGCAAACAATATAGCTCAATAAGTGTAACAAAAACTTTGAATTGACGATGTGCAAGTAGTAACAAATAATAAAGGGTGCAAATCAAGTGCATTTTTAATATGCTTCTGAAAAACCGTAAACTGATGAAAGTGATGGTTACTTTGGTATTACTATAAATGAAGTGATAATTTAATCACTGTTGTGGATTTCTAATTTAAATGACATTTTCAAAATCACCGGATCATATTTTATACATGGAAAATGACTGTTTCATATGGTTAAAAATGATTTGAAAAATTAAAAGGTAAACATATTGAAATTGACTATGGTATTATTTATTATACCATAAATATTAATTATGTAATTCCCATAACATTTTATAATAATTCTCATATAAGTATTAAGTTTATAACAAAGTTTTCAATATACATACAATTTTAAGTAATGTAAATATAAAAATAAGTCCCACATATTGTTCTATTAAAGTACAACAATATATTAAAATTTACAACACACGAGTATCATGCAAATACACTCAGCTTAATCTACAAAATGTTTATATTTTGTATTACTATATACCCATTTTTGGTGATTTTTATTAGGCATTTTGGTGGAAAAGAGAGATTGCAGCATATCTCAAACAAGTAATTTGAGTTTCATACTGTATATACAGAAAAACTAACTCACTGAAACCTTAGACAACATACACAACAATATATATAAAATATATACATACAAACGTGCAAACTAATATACATAACTAAGGTACTTATAAATAAACCCTTATATTATTATAATTATAAGATATCAAATGAAATAGCTCTTGATTATTTCCCTAAATGAGCAAAACATAACCAATAGTACAAACTTAACATCGATGCTTTCGTTGTTTATAAAATTTAGACTGCTTTTAGAAATAATATCAAGAGTATTGCAAGAGATGTCTTATGTTACATAACTTCAAATAAATCATACTTATATAAACAGATTCGGTTATATTTTTATACTATTTCATGCGATTCAAAACCAGATCTGCTACAATAATAAGAGCTTTTTGGAAAGGACTCTCTGCTAGAAGATTAGCAATCCTGACTGCTTCCTGGCAGTGTTGCCTTGCTAGAAATTGGGTTTGTTCAAGACCTCTTGATTTATGGACTAATTCAAATGCTTTTTCTACATCTCCTGGCTCTTGAAATCTCCTCATAATCATTGGATTTAATTCAGGATACTATAAATGATTTCAAATTAAGTACTTTTATAAGCTAAAACAAAAAGGATGAAAATACCTTTTCACAAGCAAACAAAACAGGCGCTGTTGCAAGTCCTAATTTTAAGTCTGCAGCCGTAGGTTTACCCATTGCAGCAGATGATGACACAAAATCTAACAAGTCATCTACTAACTGGAAAGCTAAACCTAAATTGCGTCCATACTGAAATGTCAACTCTGACAGCTGATCATCACCTCCTGCTAACATAGTAACCTGCAATAGTTGTACATAGGTATTATACATAATTATGTTTCTATAAATACACTGAAATAGAAGACATATCAGACATAGTGCAATCAATTGATTCGAGTTCCTGTAAAATACTTCATGCTTCTACAAGGTGTCTCCAAAAGGTTGGGACATGGCTTAACTGCAGACTCTTGGGATAAAAATAAGAAGATTTAACCCAACTTACCTATATCCAAAATCGTCTTGTTAAGTCGGTACAAGGCGTGAAAGTTTTTTGAAAAAGTTTTGCATATAAAAGTAGTAGGCTTTGATCGATTTTTATAATTTTTGGTATGGCATGTTTTGTGACTATAAGTCACATTTCAAGATATTCTTGGTAAATTGTAAGAGTATTAAACAAAAATGTCACAGTACAAACTTGGCGATAACTTTTTAATATGGCATGGCATGTAATGCCAAGTTTATTAGTAATAACTAGTCTTAAATTACAACAAAAGAAAAAATGCTAAACTAATTACTTAATTTTTACCATACTAAACGTCTGTAATTTTGACATGTAACAAACAAATGATACTGATTTGATGTTTAAAGATAGGTATTCGGGCTAACTAGATTATTCTTAAATTATTCCTATCAAAAAAGTATTAATGCCAATCAGATTTTATTTTTTTTGTGAATAAACCTTAAGTGTTATTAAAAATTACAGAGATATAAAAATTGTTTCTAAAGAAAATATTTTTTGGAAAAGAACATTGAAAGTTTTTAGTCTAGGCACTAAAAACTTATCACCAAATTTGTACTGTGACATTTTTTGTTTAATACATTTACAACTTACTGAAGAAGACCAAAACTATCTTGAACGTAACTTATAGTCACAAAACATGCCATACCAAAAATTATAAAAATTGATCAAAGCAACTTTCACGCCTTATACCGACTTAACGAGACGATTTTGGATATAGGTAAGTTGAGTTAAATCTTCTTATTTTAACCCCAGAAGTCTGCAGTTAAGCTAACCTTTTGGAGACACCCTGTATATTACTAGTTTTGGTTTTTTTTTGTTAGTTAAAGGCATACCCTTACGCTGGTGGTAATAAATTGTTTTATTAATCATCTTTCTATGTGAAGGAGTTGTTAATTATGTAATGTCTATTCTCAATAGTGGATAGATAGATATACAGTGTGGAAAGTACTTATGGAATAAATTATATAATTTCAGTACCAATAATATTTCCCAAAAACGCCGAGACAGGTAAACTAGTATTTTTAATCTTGTTCATCTTGACTTACTTGCATGCTCGTGACGTCATCAGTTTCCGAGTGATGACGTCACATGCTTTTTTTTAAAAAATGGAATGGTACATTTTTAATTTCTATTTCGGAATAGTACTCTGAAAGACCTCTTCAACAAACTAACATTTGATACTTTTATTTTTAACAGTTCTTGAGATATTTACACTTTTATGGAAAACAAGAATATTTGTAATAAAAATCGTAAAAAAAATTAATAATAATTTCAAAAATCTCTTTGAGGTTATTTAAAAAACAAAGTATATAAAACAAAAACTATCATAACAAATACTCGAAATGTTTGCCATCAACTTGTTGACACGCTCCCAATCTATGGTAGAGTTCGTCTCTTACGTTGTGCAACATGTCACGTGTTATTCCTCTAATTTCTGTTGTAATCCGTTCCTTCAAATCATCTACATCTTAAGGTTTTGTTTTATATATTTTGTTTTTTAAATAACCCCAAAGAAATTTCTAAAATTATTATTAAAAATGTTTTTACGATTTTTATTACAAGCATTCTTGATTTCCATAAAAGTGTAAATATCTCAAGAACTGTTAAAAATAAAATGATCAAATGTTAATTTGTTGAAGGGGTCTTTTAAAGTACTATTCAAAAATAAAATTAAAAATGTACCATTCCATTTTTAAAAAATGCATGTGACGTCATCACTCGGAAACTGATGACGTCACGAAGATGCAAGGTAAGTCAAAATGAGCAAGATTAAAAATACTAGTTTAACTGTCTCGGCGTTTTTGGAAAATATTATTGGTACTGAAATTATATGATTTATTCCATAAGTACTTTCCACACTGTATACTATTGATCATTTAAATGATCTACAAAACTTACATTTTAATTAATTTTGTGACTTAGTTAAAAGATATCAATTATAAAGAAAGAGTTCAAAACTTAGAAGGTTTGGAATACAGAATCTAGTTCTAACAACACAATGACAGAAAATGTCGTAGTTACTAAAACTGTGATAGTGCATCATTGTCTTCAACATATTGAGCTTTGATACTTTTTTTTTATCTTTAAATTGTGTTATTTAACACTATTGCTAACATAACTAAATTAAGATTAGGTGCTGATGAAGAAGACAGTAAGCTAAAACCTAGGTAATGTTGCTAAAACAACCTTAATTTTATCATTACATTTTTCAAGATCGTGGTTGAGCAAAGTTACACATATATAATATCTACAGTGTAGATATTAGAAAATAGTAAACTTTTTAACAAGAATAAAATAAAAATGAAAACTTACCGACTTTAATGAATTCGCTATAAGTGAAGCCGTCTTTCTATATGTCTTTGTAAGGTAGTGAGCAAATCGTTCGTTTTCTGTTTCCTTGGAACCTAGCTGCATAAACTCTCCTTGAACTAGATCAGTAACTACCTGGAATTTTTATCAATTATCAATCAATTTATCAAAATTAACAAGTTACTAATAAATAATAACAAACCAACATCTAAAACCTATCAAAAATCAACAAAATTCAAAATAGAAAATGTCAACAAAATATCTGAGTCTAATTCACCAAGAGGCTTACTACATTATCTTCATAGATAATATGTTTGGTAAGTTCCCAGTTAGAAGGGATACGACATTTTGACATATTATCTTGGTAATTCTTCGTCACTGACGTCAGTATACTTATAACTTTATAAGGTACATCATAGAGACGTCAACTCTTTTCCTTATATGAAACGTCATCAATCTGACGTCTCCATTAATGCCTATAGACATCAGTGTCGTCGATTATTATTTTGAGAAAATGGAAGTTGAAAGAATAATTTAGTCTACTTGTACAATTAAAATATTCTCAATAACTTATTCATAAAATGCAAGATGCAAGGGTGCTTGTTAGTGACGGTGGATGGATGTCATCGCTAAAGCTTCATGCCATATATTTCAATACTCTTGCCCTGTAAGAGCAACTTGAACGTTGTGAGATGCTATCCCTTACTAATGAGACCAAAAAGTTTAAAATTCTTAGAGTAGACTAAAAGTATTTAATTATTAATTAGCATTAATAACTCCAATTGCATTATACATTTACAAGTACATACGTATGTATTTATAAATTGTTATTTATATTTGTGTAGTACTACTTTTATTGGTCATCTGTAAGTCATTATTTTGACTAAACAGTTACGGTTTATACATGTTAATTAAATAGCACAAAAATCTATAATTCTTAGTACATTACATGTATGACGTCACATTTACGTCTGACAAATGACGTCTATAATCTGTGAAAGATTTCCAATTTTGTGGTCACACTAACTTAGCTAATGACGTTAAGATAACAATGAAGCTGACATTAAAAGGATGTCATTATGACGGCTGCCTTCTCGCTAGGTTACAGCAACTTCTTAAAATTACTTTGGCAAAATTGGTACAGATGTTCATGGCACTTTTCATTATTGCATTGGTTGCTATTTTTAGATGCAGTGTTTATGTTTGCCTTTTCAGTCATTTTACTTAATTTCCCGGAATCCCTTAGGTAAAATCACTGTGACAAAGTCTATGAGTGATTAAAATATATACATCTTTATTAATAGAAGGAAAGATTTCGGATGACTGTCATAATAAACGTATAAGGAAAGTAACTAGCGACATATTCAAGGATCTTCTTCAAAACAAGTTATATTTCTTCTTATTTCGAATTTTAGATAGGGAGGTGTACTGTAGGATCAGTCATTAGCGTGTTTTACAACTCCAACACTGGTTAATTTGACTAAATCTGGAAATCTGCTGTATCTAGAGCATATTATTCTCATACCTGACCATTTTCTAAATTAAATACCGCCCAGGAACTGTGTTCAGCTGTGGGTTTAAAGATTCCACGCTCATGTGAAACAATAAATGCACTGTTCAGGGCAAAACATCTAACTTTGCAAAACTTTACTAGTTCTCATTTGATACAAGTGGGTACTTTTCATATGTTGTGTGTAAACAGAAGTCTGAAGATCTCTTAGCCACGAATTTTGCAAAATTACCTGTTCTACCTGTTTGATTACAAGATTGAAAACTTTTCTTTTGAATTATGTTGAGTTTTTGAGAAGGGCCCTACATGCAAAAACCCCAGTGAGTGATCCGCTTCTGATCATTGTGCCGCTTTTCTTGTGTTTTCTGAAGCCAGTGTAAGGTGCTAGAAACATTATCAAGGAATTTGTTGTAGTTTCGTTTGAAATAATAAAGATTAATCAATATACTCTACTAAAAGATTCATTGACTTTTTATTCTGAACGTTTTATTTTTGTTCCAAAACGAACAAGGCATTATTGTAGTTACGAAGCTGATTCTTGTCAAGATTAGGGCCAGAGCACTAGAAACTCTAATTACTAGGTGGTTCATAAGGTAATAATATTGTTTTATCAAACTTTCAAAACTGACGAAAATGTAAAGTTAATATTCATATGCTATATAGTATATTAGAAATAAAAGTTTTTACCTGGCTAAGGACTAACGTAACATTATCGTTCCTTAATTTAGCAATCATCATTGAAGCTACGGCTAATATAAAATCACCAGCCATTGTGACCTGAAAGAAAAGAAATTGTCATTATTTTTATGCTTTAAATATATAAAAATAACTATACTTTCTTTAATGTCTTTAAACATTTCTGAATTAATTTTGATTAATACATTGCATACAGTTTGACATTTTTAAACCTGCTTTTAAGATCTTGCTAAATATGACATAGAAAAAAAAAATAGCATTACAACATCAAGTGCTTCAACACTTTCACTGTTGATTCACCATTTTCTGTTTTTTTGTGCGGCATTATTCGTTCAATTTTTTAATTTTTCAATAAGCATTAGTAATTTTAAGAGATTCCATTATAAACCATCATGCAATTTTATTTGAACACGCAAGTGTTTGTTTGCGTACACCAGGAATATCACTGTTAAAATAAAAACTCGTTGCAACAGTCTCTATTTAAATATGTACATATTACACAAACCTTTTAAAACTTTTTGTAAATATCAACGAAATCGTAAGCTTTTCTTTAGAAATTTCGTCAAAACTCAAGGTCATTCTAAATTAGCATAAACAATCTGTCTTAAAAATCAATGCACAATAAAGAAAAAGTAAATAAAAAAACCTGACAGATCTCCTAAAATAAGCATTTATTAAAATTATATATTTCGTGAAGATTTGCAACGACTAATTTGCTAATATAATGCAAAGAATGAACATTTTACTTAGGAGAAACTGGATTTGGAGTATGAGGGTGGGCGTACCAAATTACATATGTATATAAGAATTTAAAATCAATGGGTTATAAATACCAACATGTAACGGAAGCAAAACTTTATGTAAACAAAAACATGTCGTTGCACCCAAAATTACTTTTTTGGGAAGATTCTTACAGTTTCAATATTCCAATAACGTGACATTCGTGTACCTCGACGTAACATGGATTTATTTAAATTGAAGTAGCATTCGTCGATAACTACACGAATCTGTTCGAAAAAGTTATCCAGCCAAAATTAAATGTGATGGGAAAAAGTTTACCATTTTACATTTTCAAGAATTAGGTGATTATTCAACTAATTAGTACATTCCAAAATAAATGTGCGGTTGTTATGAATAACGCGTCTTATCATTCCGTTCAAATAGACACGCCATCCACATTTTCTTAAAAAGTGGGTAAAATGCAGAAGTGGTTACTTAATCACAATGTCAAAATTGAGAGCAAGATTTCAAATACTGTAAAAATTAATAAAATCATTTCGAGCTGATAAAGGTAAACAATGTGTAATTGACAATACTTTGAAAGAACATGGTCATGAGGTTCTCAGATTGTCACCACACCATTGTCAATATAACCCAATTGAAATGGCATAGGGGTGCTGTAAGTCTTATTATAACAAGCATATAAGGATAAGGTAAAGAACTTATCGTTTGAGCCTTTTTCAAAATGTACTCTCGACAAATGGCGAAATTTTTGTAAACGCTGTGTAAAACTTAGTTTGGAAGACTGGACTTAGCATACGGACATCTGTCGTTTGAGAATATTCCACCTTTTATTATTTCACTGGACGAATCTGAAACGGAATCAGAGGGCGATTATAATGAAGCTTCTAATTCTTCTGATGAGATAATGGAAGTAGAATGAACACATTTAGCCATAAGATTTTTAAGAAATATTATTTCTAACTTCAAAATTCTTACATTTATTAAATCAGATCGATTTTATGTACATCTCCTTGACCTTCAACTTTTAATACCGAAATAAGGTTCCCCACTGTTCCTGTTGAAATTCTCAGTTTTAGGAGTAAAATATTTCATCCAGAGCGATAACAATACCTATCCTAGTCTGTTTTATAATGGCTGTATTTTCAAATAAGGATAAGAAACCAATTAGCAAATACAAATAGACATTAGTTTTTTTTCTTCACTGTTACAAGTTAGGTAGCAGTTTAAATGTTTTTTCATCATCGGACGTTTTTGCTGTACTACTGGAGCTAAAAACGAATGAATATTACAACCTTCTATCTTTTACTATTACATCAGTCGAATTTTTCCTTCAAAACCACCTATACACACAATGCAACTACGAGTTTGAGCTTTGTAAATTAACAATTATGTACGAGGTCTGTTCAAAAAGTATCGCGAATTTTGAATTTCCGCGGGTTACGTATATTCGATTTTCGATTTCTTTGTGGCGTTATGTTGGTACTCATGTCCCTCACTTATGCCGACAAGTTCGGCCATTTTGAATGTTCAGTTAATTTTTGACAGCTGTTTTGCTTGGACGTGTTTTGGCTCGTTTTCGATTTTTGCCTATTCAAAAAAATGGATCAAAGAATTTGTATCAAATTTTGTGTGAAAAAACAAAATTAAGTGCGCGGACGCATTCCGAATGTTGACTGTGGCATATGGTGAAGCTACCTTGTACCGAAGCAACGTTTATCGGTGGTACAAAATGTTCTCAGAGGGCCGAGAAGATGTGAACGACGGAGAGCGTGCCGGTCGCCCGAGCACGTCAACAACAGACGAAAACATTGATGAAGTGAAGAAAGTAGTATTGGCCAATCGTCGAATCACCGTTAGAGAAGTTGCTGAGGACCTAAACATAATTCGTACCAAAATTGCTCAATTTCGACCAAAAACAGCATCGCATTAACATTGCTAAGGAGCTGTTGGACTCTGTCCGCGACGACCCAAATTTGCTCCAGAGGGTCATAACTGGTGACGAATCATGGGTTTATGGTTATGACGTGGAAACCAACGCTCAATCATCCCAATGGAAGTTGCCGCACGAGCCAAGACCGAAAAAAGCGCGCCAAGTTCGGTCTAATGTGAAGGTTTTGCTTACAGTTTTCTTCGATTGCAGGGGCGTGGTGCATCATGAGTTCTTGCCACAGGGTAGAACGATCAATAAGGAATATTACCTGCAAGTTATGCGCAATTTGCGCGAAGCAATCCGCCAGAAACGCCCGAATTTGTGGAAGAACAAAAATTGGCTTTTGCACCATGATAACGCCCCTGCTCACACATCGTTGCTTGTGCGCGAATTTTTGGCCAAAAACAACACCCTAATGATGCCGCAGCCACCGTATTCCCCAGACCTGGCCCCCTGTGACTTTTTCTTGTTCCCGAAACTGAAGAGGCCCATGAAAGGACGACGCTACGCTACGATTGAGGAGATAAAGGCGGCATCGAAGGAGGAGCTGAACAAGATCACAAAAAATGATTTTTTGAAGTGCTTCGAGGATTGGAAAAAACGTTGGCACAAGTGTATAATATCTGATGGGGATTACTTTGAAGGGGACAAAATAGATATTCATGAATAAATAAATAATTTTTGAAAAACACAAAATTCGCCATACTTTTTGAACAGACCTCGTATATAATTGATATTTACAATAAGTACTGTAAGAAATCTGTAAATGTAATCAAACGAAAGAAAATTTTATTAAATTCTTCTAATAAGAAACTGTATTAACGTTATGTAACTGTATTAGTTTCACTTTTTATTTTTTTTCCATCGTTTCTTTTCTAAATTCACATTTTGTATTTTGTACTTAATTAATTACTAATGGCTCCATTATCAAATATAATGTACTCTAATACTGTGCTTTCTAAATTACTCCACATACGTAAAAAGTACTTATCAAAAAAATACAAAAAATTGTATCTACAGAAATAAACATTTAGTTAAAGTTAACTAACCATGAAAAAACCGGGTCTATAACTTACTAAACTGAAGACACAAAAATTTCTAAAGGTGTTAATTCCATTTTATATAAAACTAACAACATTGCGTTGGTAGGTGTTCTGTCATGCAATCTAACTTAAAAGTGTTTAAAAAGCCTGACCGTACATATAAGACCAGTTTAAACTGAAAAACTAATATTCACGCTGCTAAATTGGGTTAATCTCCATGGCTAACCCTCATGCAAAAAAAAAACTGCGAACGTAGATAAGAATTTCCCTGCCTAGGCAGGTAGGGTGACGCTTGCCCGATGTTTTTGAGTCAGAACAGTTGTCACTATAGTGGCAGTTGCAGAAAAAAAGTTATAAACGCAATAATAGTACAAATCGGTGCAAAACCATAGTAGATTCTGAGAAAGATTTAAGGTTCGTTTTCACGTGACATTTTTTCGTGACTTTTACGGTCATGACACTAAAAGTCATTATTTTTGTCATCGTGAAAACTAAAAGTCGCGTTGTCATGACATTTAATTTATTGCCATGACTTCAACAAAATTTTTTGATTTTTAATGACATTTTTGATGTCGTGTCGTATGCTTGACCGCAATGAAAACTGCATTGTCAAATAGTCGCGACATCAGCAAACTGGTCTAGACATTTTGATGTAGTAGTGCAAAACTGTCGGGGAAAGTTTTATATTTTTATATATAATATATAGTATATTATTTATACAGGGTGTCCCGTAAATGCCAATAAAGCTTCAGGTAAACACCTTCTTCTATGAGTGGTCAGAAGTTAACATCTTTAACACTAAATAAACAGAAATCAAAGAATGGAATCCAAATGAAGCCATTACCAATTAAACAAATCAATCTGTTGAAACAACAATTACCTTTGATAAAGCACAGAACTGTAAGATTTCTATGTCTGAAGATGCTATTAAAAATTAAATTCTTGCCAAAAAATAGATATGACGAACATGCAAGTCTTGGGTGTATTGATAAATCCGATGAAATTAGTTGTCAGCAATTCTTTCAAGTCTTGACAATTTTATATAATCCATTATCACTGAAATAAAATTGATAAATGTTTGATTTTTTATGATGCTTTGGTTCCTGTATTCGAATAAGTTTGTATTTGCCTGCAGCAGCGTTGCCAAGTTTAAATTTCTTTTTTTGGTTCGTGTGACAAATCTAAGTACTTTGGGACATTCGTGTTTTCAATTTTGGCATCTTAAGAGGTTGAGGAAGGCTGCTACCTAAAGCTTTATTGGCATTTACGGGACACCCTGTATATATTTAATATACGTGCTATCATGGAGGTTGAAGAAGCAACTGCGTTTGATATTACAAAGTTTTTTAATGAATATGAACAACACCTGTGTCTCTTTCTTATTCCATTTTTTTTTTTACTTATTCTGTTGCTTTCTAGCTGGATAATTTCACGAGCAGCAGCTGCAGCCACCTCACTTGACGTTATTTTGAACAGAAATAAATGCTATGACATTGAATTGTGTGGAAACATCCACAAAAAAGTGTCACACTGCCGTGACATCAAATGCCATGACTTAACGTCACGTGAAAACGAACCTTCACATCGAAAATTAAAAGTTGCAAAAAAAAATAATTGTAATGAGTGAACTTAATGTGAAGGTGAGTATAGAGGGACAAACGTACAATCATATTGTATGCTGAATGGGCTAATCATCGCCAATACAACACGTGTAGACACATGGTTGAAGTGTTATCACTAAATATGCAAAAAATAAATGTAAGAACAAGTAATAGAATTTTACTGTGAAGAAATCGAAAGAGAAAAGGGAAAAGTTTTAGCCGCCTGTAACAGTTATAAAAGAATAAAAGTATCAGTCAAAAACAAGTATTGAAAGCGACAAAGAAGACAATTTAGAGACTAGTAGGTTCCAGAAATGCGAAAAAAAACTCTCAAAGGGTCACTTATACGATAAATATTTTACAATAAGCATCGTGTGATTTTAAAGTTTGCGGGGTCATTGCGACAGATCAAGTACAAAAACTATTATCATTGTATAAGAAGGGGTATTATTAAACAAGGAATACGAAGAAGGTCGAATACTGTATTATCGGAAAATAGGAGTAACGCAAAACAGGAGATATAATAGAATCACAGAGAAATGACACTGCTCAGCGTAATAGCAGAGCTTTAAGGTCTATCCAAACAGTAAACGTCAAAATCAATGAAAAAACAATTCTGTATAAAGTCATTTTAATTTTATAAACAAAAGCTACTGTACTTGCCGCGCCAACCAG
The DNA here is from genome assembly GCA_011009095.1 of Ignelater luminosus. Taxonomy (NCBI): domain Eukaryota; kingdom Metazoa; phylum Arthropoda; class Insecta; order Coleoptera; family Elateridae; genus Ignelater; species Ignelater luminosus. The sequence goes on from VTPC01090728.1 coordinate 348,902, forward strand.
ATCAGAGTAACCATATGAATTCTTTTGATATTCCAAAAAAAAAAAAGAAAATTCTCTCAAGTTGATACATTGTCTACAGTGCTCCATTTCCGCCACTTATCTTGCAGGTAACTTGCCAACTAGAGAGAATTTTCCCTTTTTTGGGAATATCACAAGTATAGTGTCACTGTTTATCGAAATATGTCAAGCTCATGTATTTCATTAATGAATTAATGTTTAGATTTTTCCAAGGAAATAATCATTTTGGGTTCACTGCAACTCTACAGTCAAAAATACGAAAAATAGGAATTAGGACTTTTTCTGTATTGCCACAGCATGTCAATTTTGATCGTTCGGATAGATTTGGAATAGAGTGTACGTAAGATCATGTATTCACAATCGAGGTAGTAAGAGATGTAATACTAAAACATGATGAAAAAGCATTTTTGGCTTTCACTAATCTCTGTCGAGAAAAAAGGAAATAGTTCAAGCGATTGAAACAAAGTGTCTACGAAGAGTTAGGGAAACCGTGGAGATCAATACAATATAAAATAAAGAAATTAGAGAAGATTTAGAAATAGAAGCAATACTAAATGTAATGAAGAGAAAGCAATAATATGTAGGGTGTTTTACTTAAAACTCTCAAATAAAATATTTTAGTAATTAGACATAATATTTAAAATAGAGTTGTGTTTACACCAATGTAGTTATTTCAAATCTTACGATGTAGATGGCACTTTTGCGCAGATACTTTTTGATGCTAAAAAAGCATTTGAAATATCACTCGATACAAAGTATTTTTTGTCTTATGAAAAATTTTCTAAAAGTTAAAGGTTTCCAAGATATTCTAATTTGAATGTCAGTACTGTTCGGAAACAAAAGTCTAGCAATCATTTTTATCTATTAGTGCCTAAAACTACAGCTGCAAAAATTCTCCAGAGATCATTTCCTAATCTTAGATGATAAACCAAATTAACTTTATTCGGAAAGATTTTATCGTGTTTCAATATCTTAAGGCACGAGCTAAAACATGCTAAAATGTCTTAGTATAAAATTAATTTGCTTCATCGTGTAAGACCATGAAATGATCTCCGAGGAAACTTTACAACTACAGTTATACAGAGTGTTCCACATTCGATCTTAAGCATGGGGACCTCGCTTGTTTGTTTTCAAGTTATGACCAAAACAAGGCAAGATAGCGGTTTAGGTTTTTCGCCTCTAGCTTCCTTATTAATGGGAGTTTCAAAATTGTAATAAAACATTTTTAAGAAAGTTTGTTATTACTAATAACGTCAAATCATCAAAATTGTAGCCCGACGTTTTGGTTTCCTGGAATCGCTATCAGGTTCAGTTTTTCCTTATGGACGCCATATTTGATATTGAAGTCACATAACACGATTTCTGAGTTGTTTTCAATATCAGATGCTTCATAGACAACTTGATTTACAAAGGAAATATAAAATAAAATTGGTAAACAGTTGATGTAAATCAAGTGGGCCTTGTTCTTTATTTTTTCATTCATGGGAGAAAACATAGAACAATTGAAAGCGGGTTTTTTAAAACAAGAACTTGTGGATAATGCAGAATATTATATATTTTATATTTTCTAAATTAAGATTTTATTTCTTTAAATATCTTCCGAATGAACAGTTACCACAATAAGAATTCAAAATAAAATGTGTATTTTTACATTGGTTCATTATAAAAACCGAAGATAAGTCTTGTGATTTTTTAAGTTTCTAACACAGATTACCCGCTACGGAATAAGCAAAAAACCTAGTTTAAAGTAACATAGAGGTGTATTACAATTAGAAGAAAAAACGACACAAAGTTTAACGTTTATACCTAAATTTTCATTTCTTTGTAAATTATATTGTTGGTAATACTATTTTATACTTGTTTATTCATTTATGTTTAAAGAAATAAAATTTTTAAATTTAAAAAATAAAAAGTGTATAATATCATTAACAAATGATGTCGATGTCAAATAACAAACAATAAACCTGATGATGGTTCCAAGAAGCCAAGACGTCGGTCGACAATTTGAACAATCGGAAGTGATTAGTAATAAAAGACTGCTTTAAAAATGTTTTAGAACCTAAACTGCCATTTTGGCTTTTTTTGTCATAAGTCAAAAACAAAGGAAGTTAGCTCGAATGTCTTTTTAGATTATTAATCAACATAAAATTTAGCAAAAGTGTCAAATTTAAACCTATGCTCTCACTCTTATAATAAGCGAGATCCTCATGATTAAGCTTGAATTTGAAACACCCTGTACACACAGATAAAAAACGATTGCTAGACTTTTGTTTCCAAACAGCACTGACATTTAAATTAGAAAATCTTGGAAACTTTCCTCTTTTAGAAATTTTTTTTATGTAGCAAAAAAATACTTGATATGGATCGATCTTTTAAATGCCATTTTCATTTGAAAGTTGTTAGGATCAAAAGATATCTTTGCACCAGTGCACAATCTACATCTTAAGATTTGAAGTAACTATGTTGGTATAAAAACAAAACTGTTTTTCTAGCGAATGCCGTTTGCAGAATTAAAATATCTTGTCTAATTATCGAAATAAACTGCTCAACAATTGAAAAAAAAGACAAAAACCACAAGTAGTTTATTTGATTTTGTTTTTATATATAATTCTACATTAATTTTGTATATTTGGTTGGATTTTTATTTATGTACAAAACCCAATAGTAATCGATCAACTTCTCTTTGAGAATTACCTTGCTGTACTAAACGGCACGCTAGATTTAAAGTATCTTTGCTTAACCAATTATAGGGCGTACTGGCATTATTTAGTTATCAAAATATTTGATATTATGTAGCAAAAATCGAAAAAAACGGATTTTTAAAAATTTTATAAATTATATCCCTACGCACTCGGGAACTAAATTACTTTTCAAATTATTCAATTCTGAAATTTTTATGATTCTACAAAACAAATCTTACATCAAAATAAAAGAATTATTTATAAATGACAAGTCAACAACCGTTGATGCCTTTTTGTTTCTAGTAAACACGAAAACATAATCTTTTTTTTGGTGGGCCACTTCAATTGTTGAGCAGATTATTTGGCCTGGGAGTTTTAAGTGACACACCCTGTGATGATGAACACAAATGCACAACAATATATGATCAGATTTAAGTCTAAATATTTACTACATCTTAACAAATCAATTTAAAAAGTCTAATTTTGGTTAATTTGAAAAACCAAAAAATGAAAATCAACATTACAAGTGAAGATTAACGTTTGAATAGTTGCCGTGCGTAAAAGAAACATTAGGTACTGGTTCATTAAAAAAAAATCTAAACATTAGTAAATTGCCTTACTCGATCACCCTCTGTAATACAATCACCCAGTTAAAATTTAATGACAATATTAAAGAACAGGGACCAAAGTTTATGTACTTTGTAAAAGAAACATACTGCTGAAAACATTTCTTGCTGAGATAAGAAAAAGTCAGAGAATCCGAAAAACATTGGCAATAAACAATTGAATATCCCTGAATTGTTAGGTTTGACCCTTATATTGCTATATAATTATAATCAGCAATCATAAGCCATAAGTAAATAGATAATAATATCTACATGATGTTTGATTTAGAAAAATACAAATATACTAGAAATAGATATTCGTCATACCTCTACAAATCGTTGGAGCGCTCTGCATATATACGCTATCTGTTATCGATTGTTTTGATACCAAGTTAGTAACCTGCTAATCATAACTTTGAGACCACGTCGCATAATCAAAAGGGAGAAAACTGATGTAAACAATTACACAGTCTTGGTAATTTTCTTAAAGTTCTTAAAGTGGTTTATTTATGACACTAATGAAAAGGTCAGTAATGGATATCAGAAGGTACCTAGACGCTAATTATGATATGGACCCTTTTGTAGTGAGAATAAAATGCAGGAAAAACTGGCCACTAGAAAGAAGATAAAAACAAAAACTAGAATACCGTTTTGTATAAGAAATTGAAACAAAAAACAACGACAAAGATTTCTAGAGGTTGTAGAAGAAGAAATGATGTATAAGACTAACCTTAAGAAATATAATCCACCAGTTAGTTAAGAACAAAAAAAGAAAGTATCAGAACAATCTGAAAAAAATATTCGCTTAAGATAGAATGATTAAAGTTCCAAAAAAATCTATAGCATTTTTTATTCAATATCACCCCAAATCTTCACTCCCGTGCTTCAACATTAACACTGAAGAAAATGTTTTCTTTATGGCTTCAACGATCAAAATCTTTTGTTATAAACCAAACAATTCAAATTTTAATTTATCAGTATAAAGAGCTTTTTAAGTTGTTTCATTCCATTAAAGGATTTCAAACGGTAACAACACAGCCAACAAATTGCTTTAGAACAAGCTTGGAGCGATGTAATGAAACTGATCTTCCAATTTCATTGTCGTATTGGATCTTCTTTTTCGTGGATAATTTTATTGCTGCCTATTTGTTCAATTTCCCCATTGGTATGATGAGTCTTGAAAACTAAGTTAAGCGAAGATTCGCCAATAGAGTTTCAACACTTATCTTAGGAACTTCTCCCACTTTGCTAAATTCAAGATCGGAGTAATTCTAAACAATTATACATCAAATTATTGGAAGAAATTACAACGAAAGATTTAGCAGCGTAATCTACCCTACCCTCACTAATCTGTAGAATAATGGTAAATTCAAGAATGCAATAACACTTAATCTATTCTTCGGAATAAACGATGCAAATCAGTTCTTGCTGCTTCTAGATAATTAATACATGGCTTTTCATTTACTGATATAAATAACAACAACACTAATAAATTTTTGTTATAAGTCTCGAATTTTATAATTTTTGGATAGTGGTCTCAAGCTTCTTTCCCGGATGCTCTCTCTTGTTTAACTTAACTAAGTTACTATCAGTTGCATTGTAAGTGAAAATCCTTTATTAACGCATACACTCAGTTGCAAATTCTAGAAAAATTAGTTATTTAACAGAAAGGAAGAAACCTAGATTAATCTTTTATTAATTAATAAAATATTCATTTATGCATTCCCTAGTACTTTTGGCAAGCAAGGTAAGTTTCTAGTGCTTTTTTTAAAACTTACTCTTAAAAGCTTTCCTTATAGTTCTTTACATAACGAACGTGGATAGTGCCAAATTTCATACGAGAGAAGGGTCATCCGAGTGCGGAGATTCCACGAGTATGAAATACGTTTTCCGGCTAGTTTTATACACTATTTTCTCTACGACCACAAAAAGCGATATTTTTTTATACTAATTGAAGTGTAAAATATAACCAACGTAAGTAACAAACAGCAGACATTTGTAATCATCTACCACCCATGCGCCGAAACAAAAACAAATGGCCGTTTCAATAAATAATAAAATTGTTAAGTTTCATGCCTACTTATTGTGTGAAGCAAGCATTTCCTTATGTAGTAGTAGTAAATTTCTTTCTCTAACTTCTGAATCTATGCTTTTGTTTATCTGCGTATACCACTCTGATAAACATTTTTTGTAACTTGAACATTTTGTTTCATGACTTCTAGAAAAACTCAACATACTTATTCTTTTATTATAAAATTAGTTATTAGAAGAACTGCATAAAGCGTATACTAGGTATATACAAGATTAAAGTTTTCCTAACTACATAATGTATGTATGTACGTATGTTCAACATATTTACATAAATTGTTAATACTTAAATCATTGGTGTGAACTTTTCTTTATGCGAAGTTGAACTAAGATCTTATAAATATTCCCAGAAAGAAAAATGTTCTCACAATTTGTGCAGAAAATAAATTACCATAAAGAATGCAAATCGCTTCAAGTTCAGCATTTAATCGGGTAAATTCTTTTGTTAGAAACCGTTTCGTCTATTCTGAAAATTGTCTCTCATGCAAAAACTTAGAATGTGGACACATGGTTTGTATAGGTGACACACTAAACGTTTACTCGGCCTAATTATTTTTTCACATAAAAATTGCTATTTTGTAATGATAAAGCTTCATTCTCTTTCTTAAATTACAACCTGTAATTAATTATAATGTACTTTAAGAACATATTAATTTACGCTTCCCGAGAGATACAAGTGGGATGTAATACTAATACTATATTTAGTAATCCTACAAGAAGTTCGCAGTAGAATTTAAAACATTCTTAATTGTCTTCTTGTTGTCCAGTCAGCCTTGCAAAATATCTAAACAATACGTTCTTCATTTAATTAAGAAATATTCTTGTAATAACAACGTCTAACATTTTCGTAAATAATAATGTTAAGGATTAGCAACAGAAGCATTACAATAATGTTGCAAATCTTTTCGTGAAAAGCAATAAAGAATCAGTTTTGACATTTAATTCGGCTGTGAAGAAACTATTAATGAACTTAGTCCTCCACTATTTTAAACGAGAATAAGCGAAAGTACTTATTCATAATTACATGCAGATTTAGATTTGCCCCATTTAAATTTAGTTCCAGCCTGATGATAATCAAGGTTCCTACAAAACTATAAGCATAAGTTTATTAATATCATATTAAAACGTCAGTGAAATGAAACACATGGAAGATACTTGTTCTTTCATCGATTTTACAAACAGCTTCAACAACTTTTTAAGAGAAAGTAACGATTATTGTAAACTCGATGCATTAAAAGAAAAAAGTTTTTACAATATGTTATTTAAAACATATAGCACAAAATGGAAAGGCTATAAAATCAAAGTTTAACGAACTTTCCAGATATTTACATTTTTAATAAATTGTTATTTTATCACTGTTTTGATTGGCTAATTTCTAGGTTTGTTCTGAAATATAATCTATTCGAAACTTGCTTTTGTTACGAAATGTTTTACAAAAGAAAATTTTGATCTGGTAAGTATCAATAATATAGAAATCCTCGACAAACCATATTTCAGGATTTCTTGAGAAGTGGGTATATCCATCATTTAATAAATAAATATGTGAGGTTGGAAAATATTTTCCCTCCCTACTCTTTCAATATAACTCAAAAGAAGAGAAATTAATTATAAAAACAAGAAAGCAAATGAAAAGAAAGTGAAATGCCGAAAGGTAGGTATTTCTAGAACAGTTATATCAATTTCATTTTTATGTCAACAGATATTAACATTCTCTCTCGGATTTCCCAAAATATGGAATTTTCACTTATTGCAAAACTTAGCTAGATTTCCACAAACGGTGCAATAGTAACATAACACAACCAAAAAATACATGCAAAATAAACACAATGATGTTTCTGAAATCACTATTATTATATTATAACAAAATGCTAATGTAATTCGTGAAAACAATTAAAAGAATTAAGACGTGTGAAGTAAACATCGCACAATTCTCGCAACTTAAAGTTATCGTTCTATACATCGACACAGAAGCTGCTATGTGGGTCACTAGTAAAGAGAGAGGAAAAGTAACCAATTATACGATTTGAAATTTGCAATTACTGTAATGTTCGCCTAATTAAATATTCGTTTAGCACACGCAACAGATGATATTTAATTTTTCGACTAAGTTCAAAATCAAACAATTTTTGATTTTTAATTATTAAAGAAACAAAGCATTTTACAACAATGCAAAGATTATAATTACCATTATAAACCACCGCTACAATGCCAAGCAAATTTGAGAATAAATTAAAGTGTAGCAGTTGGGTAATGAGAAAGAGTGTCGAAGAAATTTCACTATCAAGGCCAGGAGGTCGCTTACTCCGAAAGTGTGAATTCCACGAGAATAAAGCGGAAGTGGGGCGGTTTCATTTTTTAATAATTAGCTAGACATGAAAATTTCATTGAGTGGAACTTGCCTAAAAGAAACGAGTTTTGCTATTATATTATCTTGAAAGTGAATGATTAAAATCAAAAGCTGAAAACGAACTTTAGTAAATTGAAAATAAAAGTTACAATTAGTTTCAGTTTCAATTATTACTATTTATTAGCGAAGAATGCTAGACCTGAGCTTTCATAAACTTCCAGTTGTTGTATGAATGTTATTAATTTTAAAGTTTTACGTATTAGTCTACCCTACTAGAAGCAGGCATATCTTAGGTGTGGCTAGTTTCAAGATATTAAGAATTTGTAAAATCGTGTTGGAAAATGTAACAGAAATTGCTCGATATGAATGAAGTATTGTAAATGTATTGAATACGGATACGCTACAGTTACAATTTGCAAAATTGGGAAACCTGATATTTAAGAAGAGTAAATGAAATATGACCCTTTGTGTCTTGATAAGTAGGTACTTACATTAACAGTCCCATTCTACCAAATCTTCGTTAAGATTATTTTCATGATTCGGAAACTAGAGCCTCCTCCTGCATAACAGTGTTGTACTACTCCATTAGAAGTTACTTTCTTACAGAAAATAAAATGTTCCACACGAAAACTTCTTACCTCGTAATATCTTACGAAGAAGAATTGCGTGTGGTGATGAGACACAAACAACGAACTTCGCAACAGCTTTTCAGACCTTTTCTACCTTAACAGCTTCGAGATAAGACTTTTTAGTGTTTAAAAGATATTTGCAAAATATGCGCTCAGTACTAAAGGGTTTTCCAATAAGAGGTGTTATTTTGAATAGCCCGCTATTTCGGTAGATGTCACTTTTGAAGCTATCATTTTTTGACATTTGACAAGTAGAAACTACGCCATTAATAAATATGGAACGATACACGCTTCAACAACGCATTGAAATTATTAAAATTCACTATAAAAATGGTGAAAATTTGGCAGAGACGGTTCGTAAAACTCGAACATTTTTGGGTCACCGTGAAGCACCTTGTCGGACCGCAATACAGAAATTGGTGAAAAAATTCGAGCTCTTGGGACAAGTTAGTGATGTGAAGAATAAAACCCGTGCACGTCGCTCAAGAACAGCCGAGAATATTGCTGTTGTAGCCGAAAGTGTTAAAGAAAACCCAGGTTTGTCCATTCCTCGTCGTTCTTTGGAATTAGCCATTCCACAAACGTCATTACACCGTATTTTGCATAAAGATTTGGGTCTTAAGGCTTATAAAGTCCAGTTAACACAAGAACTCAAGCCGGCCGATCATCAACAACGTCGTGTCTTTGCTGATTGGGTCGTTGAAATGCATGAAAATCATCCAGAATTCCATCGAAAAATCATCTTGAGTGATGAGGCCCATTTCCACCTCGGTGGCTTCGTCAACAAGCAAAATTGTCGGATCTGGGGCTCAGAAAATCCAAGAGTTATTGTTGAAAAGTCTCTCTATCCTCAACGTGTGACTGTTTGGTGCGGTTTATGGTCCGGCGGAGTCATTGGACCTTACTTTTTCGAAAATGAGGCTGGAGCAACTGTTACGGTGACTGGATTGCGCTATCGAGAGATGATTAACGATTTTTTATGGCCGGAATTGGATGGTATTGATCTGGACAACGTTTACTTTCAACAAGACGGCGCTACGTGCCACACAAGCAACGAAACCATTGATCTTTTACGGAAAAAGTTTCCGGACCGTGTTATCTCTCGAAGAGGTGATCACAATTGGCCACCGAGATCTTGTGATTTAACACCTTGCGACTTCTTTCTTTGGGGCCACGTGAAAGAGAAGGTCTACGCCAACAGCCCAGCGTCGATTCAAGACCTCAAAGATGGAATTCGTGAGGCTATCGAGGACATAGGGCAGCCACTTTGCGATTTGGTTATGGAAAATTTCATGAAAAGGATATTGTCCTGTAAGCGTGGTCGTGGTGGTCATTTGCCTGATGTTATTTTCCACTATTAACGGCATACCTTCCTCTTTATAATGAAATAAACATCCGATCATTTATATTAAAAAATGGCACTTTTCTTTGAATATCAAAATAACACCTCTTATTGGAAAACCCTTTATAAGATAAATAAAACATTGGATATAGAATTGACTGTTCATTGAGAATATGTTGGATTAAATAAAAGTTAGCAATTGAGATGTTATTAAATCAAGGATAAAATTTGTTCTGTATTAAATATTTACAACATTGACAAAATAACTAAATATCAAACTTTTAACTTTCATCATCAATTAATTGCAAAAAAACGATCAACTTGAACTATGTACAATTGTATATCATCCTTGGTAAAAGTAGGAAAACGAGTCTCTAAATTAGTCATTATAATTGCAAAATATAAAAAAATAACTTATCTTCTCTACATTTATAACGTATCTTAAAAATCCAAAAAAATGAAAGCATGGATCCACTAGCCCATGGTTGGTTAAACTTGTTTGATTCGTGACTGATTTGCTTGCAGTTTATGTTAATTGAATGATATTGCTTTGACTACACTAAACGAACATCGAGGGTCAACAAAAATGTAAGATAAATAGAACACTGTTTATGCATTTGATTGTTTCCTAAAAATATATTGAATTGAATAGAAGTTGAAAATTGAGATGTTAGATTGAAGATAAAATCTGTTCTATATAAATATTTACTAGATTCTTATACTAATAGTTAATCAATGTAATGTTCATTACATGGTGACCGCGCTAACGAATCAAATGCACTGATCGCTCACATCTAAACGAGAGGGTAGCAGATCAGCAAATGCTGAATCCCCACTTTATCTAAAATTATGTACTAAATGTATTTAATAATAATATGTAGTTTGTCGAGTAAAGTAAATACATATTATTACCTTACGCCACTGAAGAAATGAATAATCTTCTTAGTCTTGAGATCTACACTCAATTTAGCAAAGAAAGCTCCTCTTGTATTTTTCTTGTAAAATGCGTTGTTTTTGAGTAAAACAAACTTTGGAACGCTTGTAGATGTCAGTAAAGAATTTCTAGTAATTTGTCTTCGTTCAGATAGAAACTTCTACACAATTACCATAACCATAACGCCTATTTTCAATATCAGAACTTAATTTAAGTGTTCACACCAGTGACAGGTATTTCAGAAAGTGCTCGAATTTCACATTCTGTGTCTAGGATGCTATATTATACATTATCATTGTTAACCCATTAATGCACAAGCATTAAAAAATAGTAAATTTTTTATTTTAGTTTTATTTTATGTTTAGTTTAGTGCTTAACAATACATTTTGACAAATATAAAAAAATATATTACATTCAGTTACAAAAAAATAAATGATGCGTTTGTGCACGCTTGGGCTTAGACATGATATTAAAAATAAAAAATATGACTCAGAACAACCACTTTTATAAGTTCTATATAGTAAAAGATTACAATTATTTACTATGGTAGATTTCGAAACATTCCGGATGTAAATGAACTTGACACGTTTTGTACATAAAAATTGACTGATTCTTGCAGTGGTTGCATTTTCTATGTGCTTTGTTATCGTGTACCTTTATTAGGTGACCAACATTGTCAAAGTGTACCTCTCTTGGTAAATTATTTACTTGTGTTCGTCCCAAAGATGTGCTAGTTTTAGGTTGTAGGACCTCCAGATTTTCTGAATCACTAGTCGTAGAATCGCTTTCCAAGTTCATAAGCTCAACTGCTATGTACGAGTAAAAATCTAATAGGAAAATTTTTTCTTTGTTTGCAATACGATGAATTTTCCATACATTGCCTATTGTACTGTCCACCAAATTTATAAATAGCGGCCACCACCATTTCTTACCCCTTAGTTTAATTCGATAGTTGGCAATACCATTGTCATGCAGGTCTACTCCTCCCATGAATTTGTTGTACTCTGATTTAATATGTGGTTGAGGAATAGCTACTTCTTTTTTTTTGTTTTCTGTTATACCGTTTTGTATTGACTATTGGCAATACTGTCCCAAAATTAGTGGCAACAGTAACAACAGAGTTTTCATTTCATCGGACCATCATAATTTCAGATGATCTATTGAATGCTGCATCCTTTTTCGCTATTGATTTGACTGCTTCAAGGGAACACTTAGCAGTTCTGTTCTCACGAATCGTACCTGCAGCAAAATGCTTTTTTTCATGGAGACATTTTAATGTAACGTATGACGAAAAGAAATTGTCAAAAAACGCTTTATGCCCTGATGGATTTTTGACCAAAGACAAAAGATCTACAACAACTTGTCCACCTAATCCACATCCCACATCTTCAGCAGAGTTATTACTCTTAGCACCACCGTATGGTTCAAACTGAAACAAGTACCCATTTGCACTAGCTAAGCACCACAACTTAAAATCAAAGCGAACTGGTTCATTTTTAATAAACATTTTTGCAGAATGTCTCCCAAAATATGGAACCATTTCCTCATCAATTGAGATATTATGTGCAAAACTTCCAAATTGTAAATATCTTTTGTTCATCAGGTTGAAAATTGGCCGTAATTTGGCAAATTTGTCGTTCTTATCCAAATCTAAATTTTCAGACAAATGGATGAATGTTTTTATTGTCTCAAACTTGTTTCTTGACATGCAATTTCGTACAATAGTCAAACCTTCGTCTGAATCAAGACTCCAATACATGCGTTGCTGTGGCAATTGGTGATAACCAGAAAGAATGAGGATGTCAAGAAATTTTCGTAAATTGGTGGTCGTCAATAAAAGGTCGTGATTGTTCTGATCTATATTTGATAGAAAACTTTACCACGTTTTCTAAAATTTCATCAGTAAAATATCTAAAAAAAAATCTCAAACGGTGATAGAGATTCTACTTGCTCTTGAATTTTTTTTACATAATTATATTCGTTGTCGTCAGGCACGTTTTTGTATGTAGGTTCAGTCTTTTCACATTTTATATCTTGTTTAGCAACTTTCATCAATTTTCTCTTTTTGGTTGCTGAAGGCTCCTCTATGCTTGTCTGATGTGAAGTATGGCTATGAATCTCGAAAGTACCAGCTACATCTGCAGCTGTATTATCCTCATTCTCCATGATGTTGTCGTCTATGTCTTGTTCGTCGGTTAGCTAATCTATCTCCGGAGGGGTGTAGACAGCATCTACCTCGTCATCTTCACTTAAATTTTCTAGCTCAGCCATAAGCTCTTGATGAGTAAGCGGCCTGCGCATATGGTACAAATAATCGGCCATATCTAAGGAATTTATCTTTGTTTATATGTGTATAAATTACAGCAAGCATTACAAATTTCTTACCCTTGATAATGAAACGTATTTAGTTATACTACAACAAGAAATTTTATTAAATTTTTTTATAACCACTAAAAAAATTAATACCAATAATGTTGCGTTGGCGCACGCTTGGACAATAATGGGTTAATACACATTAATAGCACAGAACATCAGCTAAGAAGAATTCAACAGTGATTCTCCAATTGACTCCCTACGAGTGACGTCACAACTAGCTTGTTATCATGATTTGACTTCCAAATAAACAATTGGTCAGATAAGTTACAATTATAATGGCATGTATGAAACTGCTAACATTACTCAAGTTGGCATTGTCAATAGACAAGTCCAGATTCTTGCATAACGGATTTAGTGCGAGACTAAGCCAACAAACACCTTTTCAATAGATTGGTCGTAAGAAAGAGTTCTCTAAGAATCTTTTAGGTTGCATATATTTACATCAAGAAAGAGAGGGCAACAATGATATTTGCTATTGTTAATCTCAAGAATATTCTTAAAAAGTAATTTCTGAAAGCAGAAAAATATTGGAAATTACCTAAATCTACTAATCTTTGAGAGCTGGTGAGGTTTTGCTTTTGCAAATGCTACAATGAATCATTAGAAATGCATGTCTTTCTCATGGTATGTTAGGGCAATGTTTTTGCACTGCTATACGCACTTCCTCTTCTGGATTTCTGCACAACTCTCTTACGTTTTATCCGTATCTGTTTCAACTGCCTTTGTTCAATTGCTGTCTGACCCAGATAGAAATGTTTCAAAATTATATTTGTCCATCTCAATTGTTTTAAAGTGGTTTTATGCTAAGTAAGAACTCGCGTAGTGAAATATACATACAAATCCGTGTGAAGAAGCACTTTTGCATTTCTCGGATTTCAAGACTTAGACTATTACTCCCGTTTCCCTTCTTCTTAAACACCGATTCAATACGTACATATATCTCGCTTTTCTCAAGAACAAACACTATTTGTAAATCCTTTCAGGGATTGCATATTAATTGACAGTAGTGAAATGCCAGTATAGACACTATTACAATATCAAAACTGAAAAATCTTATTCACGAATAGTTGGTATAGTTCTTGTGCGTATATGGTTCTTGTCCTCAGCTAGTTGCTGGACTCTTCAGTCTGACAAAACATAATCATCAGTTATGGCCTTCTCAATCTTCTAGCAGTTCAGCCGTTGCTGGTTATGTTATCATCACTGAGATGAGTTCACTCCTGTGTTTTTCTAATTGGACAAGAATATATACTGCTCTCCATTATTTTCAAACTCAATAAACCGATACTTGTTCTCGCCTTTACACAAAGATGATTCTCAGTTTTACTTAAATGCAGGAAAGCTATAAACAAGTTCCTTAAAAGCAGCAAGATATTTGGAAGAGCTACGGTTACTTTTCAAAAGTAGCTTGCCAGCTATGATTTATGAGTTAGCCTGTGGCTTAATTAGTTTACTTTTTTATTGTAAATAGCTTTAGCTATAGTTCGACAACTTTTTATAGAAGCAGCTGTACTTTTATCAACTATCTTACTCCTTTCTGCCAGTTCATAACCTCCTTGGTTTTAAAGCTGGTAAAGATGTGGAGGAAAAGGTTGCTTGCGGTTACCTAATAATAATAATCTATAGCCTCACAAGAGAAAAAGAATCCAACGCCTAATATTTTGGTAAAGCTACAGTTAACGTCGTTTTTATCGCAACACCTTATACATTTCTGAATGCTTTGGATTAATTAAACCAGAAAATCTAAAAACCTAATAGATCTAGTGTTCTGGCAATCCTTCTAATTTACCACTCTTAGATTTTTATATTGCAACCTGAGATGAATTTGATCAAGAATTAACTAATGTGGCAGACAATAATATTTAGTTACGTGTTTAATTTTTTTATATTACCAACAACTCTGGAATAAAGAACATATACAACTAGATCTATTACTTTTTCAGATATTCCAGCTTAAATTTAAAAAACGTGCAACATGTAATAGGTATAAGGATTTCCAGAAATATACTAAATGTTATCTTTAGAAAACAGAATTTAACTGTTATCATAAAAGAATGGCATTGGAATTCTTCTCACATGAAGTTCTAGATCAAGCGGCATCAAACAATCTTTTCTCTTTCCCACAGTGCCTCTAAAATCAAAGGAGTTACAGGTCCATAAAATTACAAGCGCCCTATAAAGTACATGTAGTAGCAGTCACTGAGAATGAAAAGAACATTATTATTTATGCTAAGAGTTAGTAGTTGTACAGAAATTTAACCAAATAATTAACTGCTCGCAGTCTTCGTATCTTTCTCAGTAACATTTACAATGATTGCGTGTGTGCTTTCTGCTCGTAACAGAAGTAAACAATATAAAAGTTAATTCTGTTATTCATCTAATTATTCATGTAAAAAGTAGTCAACAATGCCGATCCATGTTTCATAAGTTACTCTTTAAGAGATGAAGTGATCCACAGAATATTTTATATCTTGGTATGCAATGCAAAATTTAATTAGCATAACTTACAATTATTTTTTTACCAAGTCTGATTCAACATTACCGGCTATTTCTATCGCAGTATATTTTATAATAAGAGAACGATTTATTATCCAATATTCGTTCCAAATAAAATCAACGACTAAATAGTAGCGTTAGAAAAAGTCTCACGATTACATAACAATTCTTCAGGTTCATTGCCATAAAGCCATCATTAGTTACAATGTCATAATATTACAAAATAAATTTTGGCAAACACATAACCTAGTCCTAACATTTAGTTTTGGAAGTCGGCGAATAAAGCATAAGGTTTCATGTCTAATCGTGCGTTGCAATCGCCCAATGGAATTATTAAATATTAATATTACTAAGCTCATAGAAATCTGTTAGCTTACATTTAATTAAAATTAGTTTCCCATTTAAAAAGAAATAATTAATTGTCGGTATTTGAAAGCAGTATTTAATATAAAAAGAAACACACAAAAACCTGTCATGATTATAATGAAGTGCATACATTTCTAACAAACGTTACGAAATAATTCATCAGTGCCATGTAATACACAACTCATCACCACTGCGTAATATTTTATAGGAAACTAGGTAGTGGATGCTCAGCCCTAGACATACTTTCGAAGCTATTATTAATGCGTGATTTCGTGTTATTTAAACGCTTCACAACATCTAAC
This sequence comes from Ignelater luminosus, assembly GCA_011009095.1. Taxonomy (NCBI): domain Eukaryota; kingdom Metazoa; phylum Arthropoda; class Insecta; order Coleoptera; family Elateridae; genus Ignelater; species Ignelater luminosus. The sequence continues at coordinate 365,086 of VTPC01090728.1, forward strand.
ACTTAAAATCAAAATATTTAGGTTTTTTAAATGCAGCAATTACTATTAATTTGTTACGTTATTTTCTCTTCCTCCAAAGGAAACAATTAATAACGTTTTATCTGCTTTATTTGTAACTACAAAACGACACTTAAGCTGCATAGAAAACGAAAGCTTATATCATATACCTATTTTTCCTCGTTTTCTTTTTTTGCATTCCAAGAATATTTGCTTTATTGGTGTAGTTGGAGTAAAAACAAGATAAAACTAAAATAATTACAATTTTAGCAGCCCCCGAAATTTCCCAAAGAAAGTGATCGTTACATTAATTTTAAACGATCTTTGTTACTTATTTATACACTGACCAACATTTTGAAAGTATACATACTGTAGACAGATTATTCAAAAATTATTTAAGGAGTGTTCTTTCTCACTGATGAAGAATGTTCTTAGTTAGCCTGAAAAAGGCAGTTACCAGGACAACGAAATGTCGCTTTAGAGCAAATGCAGTGAAATATTTCGAAGATGAATAGAATTCTTTGGGGTTTGCGGTATGTTAAGGCAGTTAAGTAAATGTATCAACATCCTGAAGACTCAACTAACAAGTCCTTAAGCCTTTATTTATAAAATGTGAAGGTAAAAACTGTTCCGTGCAGCTTAGCGTACATATAAAAAAAATGAAAACATGTTTATCAATTATCATTAAACTCTCTCTTCCTACAAAAACAAATTTTCTTCAATTAAAAGTATATGACAGTTTTTATTTTAGAAAAATACAATATTTAATATGGTAGCAAGCCATAACAACAATTTCCTATTAGAAATTCTTAGTTAAAAATTAACGTTTCTTTTTATTTTGCTTATTTAATTAAGATTTCAAAATACGTAATAATATATAGATCAATAAACAATAGTTCCAAACCATAAGCTAAAATAGTAAAAGCAAAAACGTGTTGGCATCTACTAACGTTGAGAAACTCCTGCCTGTTTGTAGAAAGCGAAAGAATGAATAATTTAATGTGTGTTCTATAAGTCATGAAAACGTATCCAGCTACTGACGCGCAATAAGTAAACACACGGTTGCTACTCTCATAGTAACAAATTTTGAAATAATTCAATAATATTTAATTGCTTTGAGAATTACCCTATAGTTAATAAATATTTAAATATTAGAGGATAAGAATTAGGCATAACTTGCATTTTGCTTAGTAGGCATTTTAAAATTTAAAAAGTGGGTAATTATTAACAATAGATTATATTCATAGAATGATAATTTCAAAAAAATTCTAATTTTGCTCATTTTTTCAAGCAAATTTCTCATAAGGATATTGTCGCTTAATAACATGTATTTCATCATGTACCTACGCTTTAATTTCTCCGACAAAATAATAATATTATTATTAGTATTATTATTATTAATATTATCATTATTATTATTGTTACAATTATGTTCTCTATGTATTATTATGTAGCTCAAAGTATGCCTTCTTATATGTCAATTTAAATAAATCCTCCCCTTCTGTAGACGTCCTAAGCAGTCCTACAATAAAACTCCTTTTACAACCTAAAATATTCGGGTATCGCACAAACGTATCAAACATTCCTAAAGCATATACGTAACACACATAACAAAATCATCTTAAATACATAATATAAATTTTGTATGTATATTTATGTACGATGCGTATACGTTCTTTTCGGCTATTATGTAATACTGCGGAAGATGCTTAATTTTTGAAAACGTGCGTAAGTTAAGTAACGATAACGTAATAAAAGAATACCACAAGCATTTAACCTTTTTGGGCATTAAGAAAATTATAATGAAAGATAATATCAAAGAAAAAATTAAAATTTTTCTTGGTATAAGTTTCTCAATTAATTCGGGAATTTCATAAAACACTTTAGGATATTAATAAGCTAGCAAATAATTAGGAATCTGTTCACCTACGAGGATAGCTGCAAGAATTTTTAGAAAATACAAGAAAAACAGTTAAAAAATTGAAATAAATGGTTTTATTGTTTTTCAAAGATTCTCTTTTAAGATTTATACATTTTTGCGTGCGCTCAAACCACTTGGTGAATCGGCTTTTCCACTCAAAAAGAGGTATTGCTAAAACATGCTCTTTATATGCTTCAACAGCCTTTTCAGGGGTAGAAAAGCGCTGACCACGCATTTTGTTTTTGATTTAAGGAAATAAGAAACAGTCACATGGTGATAAGTCAGGGCTGTATGGACAATGAGACATTAATTGGACATCTCGCTGCTTTAAATATTCGAATGCCGGACTTGCTTTGTGAGGACTTGCGTTATCCTGATGTAGAATAATTCTCCTTTTCACGTTATTTTGTCTAATTTAAGCAAACAAATTGTAGCATACCATTCAGCATTTACAGTTCTTCATTCCTTTAAAGCAAAAGCAACAGCAGCAGCAGGACCAGTAAGGTCAAAGAAGCAAGCGATCATTTTTCTTCACACTTCGAGAACGAACAACTTTTGTTGGTTTAGTTTCATCTTGGATCACCCATACGGTTGATTGATGTTTAGTTTCAGATTCGTATAAATAGATCCAAGTTTTATCACCTGTAACAATTTCGTAAACCAGACTTGACGATACTCGATTGAACTTTTTCCGCATTTCTGTACATCAATTCACACGACTCCTTTTTTGAGCATTACTCAAGCTGTGTGAAATCCATCGAGCGCAATTCGTAGCAATTAAATGTTCATGAAATATTGTACGTATTTGTTTCATGTCGATGCCAAGGGATGACTATCTCATCGTGTGTCACATGATGATCCATCTCTATCATCTTACGTACAGCATCGATGTTTCTTGCAACAACAAATATTATGAACGTCCTTCTGCAAATCAGTTATAAACTGTTGCATTGGAAGATACTTTATCCCCAAAGACACCTCGAAGCCGTTAAATGGTTTGTTTCAAAGTTGGGCAACGTTTAACATCATAAAAAATCATGGCTCGAAAATGGCCACGCGTAAATAATTTCCCGAAAGGGTGTTTTATTTTAATAATCTAAGTAAAACTGTCCATCGTATTGCAGACTTGTACGAGGAAACAGGGAGTGTAGAAAGTACAGAAAGGAGACTCAGTACCAGTTTTTAGTGCACCTGCTGATGATATAAAAGACAATGGATATCCAACAAATTCATGGAAATAAATTATTCATATACTGAAAAATGTTTTTATTTAAGTCCCTCAAAAACAGAGTTATATTGCATTTAAATGGAATGGTCATACATTGCATCTTATTTAATAATAAGGTTAGATTTTGTTATTTATAAACAATTTATTACCTAATTCAATAACGATGTCACTGTCTAATTTCATGCCAGTAATTCAACAGCTCAGCAGTAGTTCTACATACGTATAATACAGTAATACACTTGATATCTTTCTGCAAAATCTGATAGAGATTTCCTTTCAATTTTCAAATTTCTAGACATTTAATAGGGTTACATAATAAAGTTCTCGAGATAACCGCAAAAAACCAAATACGACGTAGTAGGCCATAGCCTGAAATTAATAAACGGGAAGATAATTATAAAGCAGTAAATTTACATTAAAATAACCCTAAGATTCTTCTACTTCGTTTGCCATTCTAGGTAGGTACTTTATACATTTACTTATTTGTCGTCCAGTTAGTAATAGTTTGCAAACTATTGTATACCTTAAAAGTTACAAACGATTAATAACGAATTTGCATTAGACTCTGTAAATTGTTGTAAAAGTTGCAGTAAAAAAAAGTTATGCCTGTATGGTACTACTATTATTTTTATGTAAATTTATTACTTCCCGTTCACTAATTTTAGTTTATGGCCTACTACATCATATTTGCTTTTTGCATTTATCTTGAATAATTTATTATATAACTTCATTAACTTGCAAATTTGAAAAGAGAAAAAAAATCTCAAACAGAAAACGCAAAAAATATATAGTGATATTTGAAAAAATGTCGATGGCCTCACCACACTAATAAATATTAAGATAAAATTTGTTCTTCTTCTGTCAAATCGTAGAAAATATCTTCCCATTAATAATGTCTGTAGTTTGTTGGGGATGTAAATAAATAAAAGAGCTAAAGCTCCGGAAGCTTTTTATAAAACGGGCGGTGTATCTGTTATATAATAATTACTGAAAATACTAAATTCATCATACCAGCCCCCTCAAATAGATTTGGAGACTTTAAAATTTTATGTTTGTAAATATTTACAACAGTAAGTATTTAATAAATGCCTGTGTTACATACTGTTTGTAAATGCCTAAACTACTATTTTTGTAACTTGTTCTTTTAATATAAAAAAATAATAATAACAATAATAATAATGTTTATTGAACGTAATAATACAATATATATTTAAAAAAAAAGAAAGATATTAACGTTCAATGGGAAAAAAGGTCAGCAAGGCTGTTTTTCACTTTCTCCCTTACAAAATAAACAAATAATTAAATATCACAATTTCTGGAAATCTAATAAACAATTTTTAAAACGTCTTTTGAATTGAGCTGTTGAAGTACACTCTTGAAATAAATTTGCATGACTATTAAATATTTTAGGCGCTGTAAATTCATAACAACATTTAAATTTGTTAGTTCTGTGCTTAAGTATTGTATACATATCCATGTTACGTAAATCACAACTATGTATTGTTGATCGCTTAACTAATAATTTATATAAATAACATGGTTCTTTTGATTTTAAAACATTAAATAGGACTGTTCCATAAAAAAGTGTAAATCTATTTTCCAATTTTAAAATATTTAAACTGTTATAATGAGGCGTAATATGTTCTCTTTTATTAATTTGATATGCAAAT
>VTPC01090729.1:0-84164 GCA_011009095.1 Ignelater luminosus
GTTTCCAGCGCCTTATAACTATCCCTCATTAAAATCTAATTAGTATACACGTCTAATTTGCTAGACTCTTATAGTAGTGAATTTCCTATGAAGCTTTATTTACTTAGTTAAGCAGTAACCCTTTATTCAAGCGTCTCCTGCGGATTAAATTTTCTATTTTCAAACTCAACGTTCCTCATTTATTTTATTCCGCTTTTAAGTATTATGAGGATTTCCTCCAGTACTTCAAACGCTAGGTGTTGCATTTTACTTCAGCAAAATTTAAAATTCCGTACGGTGAAAATGTGCAGTTTTCACAGTTCACCGACGCTAACTGCATTACTATATCTACGGAGTTTTAGAGTTTACGGACGTGCCTCAATTTAAGAAATATACATCTGATTTAACTAATAAAATTTGTATATTTATTAGTTTGACAGTTAAAAAACCAGAAAATGGAAATACCAAAAGCACTTTGAAGATGAAGTTAAGAACTTGAGTTCAACTAAAAACTTTTTATGTGTTTACATAAGAAAAAACTACCACTTCAAGAAAGTCGTAAACTTTATATTTCCTTATTTTTAACACTCGTACGAAAACCATGTGGCTGTTTATTGAAGTAGATACATATTAAATCCGTCCTTGAAATTTATAATATTATTTGTAATTTTACTAGATTATGATTGACAGGGACTATAAATCAAACGTACTATACATAACTCAATTAAAATATAAAACGGTAGTGATACTAACACTCTAAAAACGATTTAAATTTTATTGCTAACAGAACTAACATGAGAAGCCAACACACTTCTTATAAAGTTACAGAAATATAAAATAAATTGATCATTATTATTTTGAATCATTAAACTAAAATGGATGCGACAGAGCAAAATAAGCAATTACTGTTATTGTAATTAAATCTAAAACTGTTTATAAAAACAATACTGTACGAGCAAAAATGATTTTAATTTAAATTTAAAAAATTATTATAACTGTAGATATTGAAATGAAAGTAGGTACATTAAACTAATGCTCAATAAAATAAATACATACCAGAAATTGCTGTCAACCAACAAGGCAACCTAGCGAACGAATTTGAACCTTTATGAATACACTAGCATGCAATTTTTCTGTATAGAGCAAAAAATGATTCGTCGTTAATTACACGGACAATTGAGAGAACTGAAAAACTTGATAACTTTCTAGCAGAGTATCGACAGCATTATTACAAGGAACAGCACAGAAAAAAATTATTTTACAATAGGCTATATAGAAGGAAAACTGAGTCATTCTCCTTTCAAGGACATAATCCCAAATGTGGCGGAATAACACTTTTTTACAGAATAATTGGTTAGTATGCCGCAAGTATTATACACGGAACAAGGATAACTGGAGCAAACTCAACCCTTCTTCTATATAATCTTAGTTTTCTGTTACAATTTTGGGCTTCTCTAGTAGCATATACCCATGGAAGCGCTACACTTAGAAAGAACATATCGGGAATATGAAATCGTTTAAATATAACAATTTACTGAATAATAATAAATAATTTACTGAAAAGAACTTTTTTTTATAAAACACAGAAAGTGAAGTTAGACTTTGATATTTTTAGTAGTCGATTTTTGATCGATTAGTAAACATAGTAACAACCGTTGCCAATTTCGTTTTAAGAAAATTAATCATGTTTGGCTAATTCTCTTGTATTAACAAAATTCAGTAAATTTTTATTTAGAATGGATTATTTACAATGTTCTACTATTTAGTTTATTTCTAATAAATAACAGCGATTTTGATTTTTAACAGATGGCATTAAAGAAATTCTGTCAATGAGGTGCATCTATGATTTGGTGCCTCTACTTTACCTAAAATAATACATCAATACCATTCATACAGAAGTTCACAGAACTATTGCATTTCTAAATTCTATTCTAGCATAATTTCTTGCCAAATTATAACAAATTTTGATTGCGATTGAAAAAATAACTTCGGAATAGCGATTTCTTTCATAAGAACACTTCTAGTAAACTGTCTTAATAATCGCTGTTTCATGTACTATACGAAGAATTTTTTTAAACATTTCACAGAAAAAAGGCTAAATAACGAAAACGAAAATTTTTGCAACCATTTATATATACAGGGTTAACCAAAAGTCTGGAAACAGTCTTATTGTAGCAATACCGATAGAATCAGCGGAATAATAACTTTTGGGGGGTATATTAGACTATCTTATCTACATTCTGCCAGGAAAAAAATGTATTTGATTATCCAGTTTCGCATAATTGATATCAACTTTTAATTTTTAAATAGCACTCTAGTATTTTGGTGACATTTTCTAAATCTGCATAAAATTCTAGATACGACAGTGAACAAAAAATTAAATAAAATGATTTGCTTTGCTATAATAAATTAATTAAGTTTGCAGTTTTAGTGTATTGTGTATTGTGCTCCGCCTACATCATCTAGCTTTATTCTACGTATAGGTGGGGAGTTGGAATACAACACTTAAGGGGTAGGGCAATACGGGTCATTAGCAACGGCCGTCGTAATGGCTCCGCCTATTAATAGGACTAAATAAATAAAAGAATGTATATAAGACAGTCTAATATACCCCCCAAGGGTTATTATTCCTCTAATTCTATCGGTATTGCTACAAGAAGACTGTTTCCAGACTTTTGGTTAACCCTGTATATATAAAGCAGCTTTGCTTCAGCACTCTTGGCCGTTTACTGCATCCTAATTGCCATTGCTTTTTGTTTTGCCATGCGTTTTTCTGCAAATCTCTTCTATCCATTGCTGTTTCAATTCCACCCTTCCATCGCGTTCTTGGTCTGCCTTTTTTCCTTCGTCGTTTTGGTATCCATTCATAGCACCTTTTGGGTAAATTATGGTCTTTCATGCTTTTCATGTGTTCGTACCAAGATAATTGTTTTTTTTTCTACTTTATCCGACAATGTCTTCTCTACTTTAAGTCTTTTCGTGATGGTCTCTGTTTTTATGCGATCGAGGAGAGTGACACCGTAACATCTTAAATAATTATTTTCCATCGCGTTTATTCTTTGCTTTGACTCCCTACTCAGCGTCCAGACTTCAGCTCCACATGTCACTGTGCTTTCTACTAGTGATCTAAAGATATGTATTTTGGTTTTATTACTTACATTTTTATTCGACAATATTAAATTTAGTTTGCTTGTTATTGCTCTTCCCTTGCCTATTTTCCTCAAACTGTCTCTATTATCCTTCTCGTCTTTATTTAACGGCACTCCCAAGTAATCGTACTCTTTGGTATTTTTAATTTTTCCTGTTTCAAGAAGTAGAGTATGCACTTTCTCATCATGTAAGAGATGTCGTCCATATCTTCCGCAAGAACAATCTGGTCATCTGCAAATAATATAGTATGCGTCGTTTCTTCTCCCAGTTGAGCTCTTATTTTGTTGCATTGCCGTGACCATTCTGTTGACACCGAACTTATATATATATTGGAGATCCATGGCTTAAGGTATATATTTAATGATTTCATTCGAAAAAGAACAAAACCCGTAGAGAAATATAAATAAATAAATAAAACAACTACTTAAGGAAGTACTTATATTCATCCAAACCATTGAACTTATATATATTTTAAATAACGTTGGGATAGGCAGCTGCCTTGCCCCAATCCTTTATTCACTGCAAAGAGTTCAGATAGTTTTCCTTTTTCTTTGATGCTGCTGAAGGTAGCTCTATAAAATTCTTTTACAGCCTGGTCAATATTGTTCTTTTCCTTGGCATACCGTAATTTTGCAATTGGAATGCTGTCGTATTCCTTTTTTAGATCTACAAACATCAAATGCAGTTGCCTTCCATAAGCAAGAGTCTTTTCTGTAAGCTGCATGTGTAGTTTGGCCCAATATAGTAAAACAATATTGCGCCAAGAAGTTTCAATATTGAATTAATATTGGGCCAATAACGATGTTCTACTGGGGTTTAATCAAAATAAATTGTCTGTACAGAATCGTCCAGCTCTAAATCCACTCTGCTTCTCCATTTCATTCATTTGGTCTTCAATTTTTTCTCTCAATACCCTCCCATACAGTCTACCTGTGAATGCCGTCACGCTCAAACCCCTATAACACTGACCAACAATGAAAATAGTGGATTCTTGTGTATTTCCACCTGCTGAATTCAAAAATCACCATAAAAATTACCGATTAGCTCTTGTATTGGAGATACAGTGACATTTTATATTCTTTATAGTCTACATTTTCAGTCAAATGTCAAAATACCACAGTAATCTAGCTGTGGGTAGGTTATAAACGTAAATACTATTGCTGTGACGGTAAATTTCATATTATGTCTGTTGTAATTAATGCTGAATTTCTTGTTTTGGAGTGTTTTTAAAGAGTAAAATTTGTTACATCAACATGCCACGGAAATGTGTAATTCAGTGAACAATTTTTGTTACATTTGTTGTGAAATAACGTTTTTTTTCACAGAAACACAATTTGAAGCCTCTTGTGAAGACTGCCTACCAGCATTATTTTGGTATCAAGGTAGGGGGCCAGGATAAGTCATGGGTTCCACATATATGTTGCAACTCATGTTCAGTTTTATTACGAGAATGGCTGAAGAATAATAAACGGTCAATGGCTTTTGCCGTGCCTATGGTTTGGCAGGAGCCTACAAACCATACAGATGACTCCTATTTTTGCTTGACTCCGCCTATAAAGGCAGGATTGTCGATGAAAAGAAAAGGAAAGTTTAACATCGGAATTTTCCATCTGCTATTCGACCTATTCCACATTAAGACAGTTTACCAATTCCTCCTCCACTTCAAAATTATGAGTTGGAAGTAGAGAATAAAGAAAGTGTGAAAGAAGAAAAACCCAACAAGCCTTTAACATCCCATGAAGCTGATTTTGAAGAAAAAGTTGATTAACCGCACAGATTGAGCCAATCGGAGTTGAATGATTCATTCGAGACCTTGACATGTTACAGGAGAAGGCGGAACTTCTAGGGCCAAAGTTACAGCAATGGAATCTTCTTCAACATGATGTCAGGGTTTCGAAGTACAGACAACGTCAACGGGATCTGCTTCTTTTTTTTGAGAAGAAAAACAATCTGGTGTTTTGCTGTGACATTAATGGTTTGATGAAAAGATTGAATTTGAAGCATGATCCAACTGAATGGAGGCTATTCATTTTAATCCTGTTGGTCATGCAGTACACACGAAGGAGACTTGTGCAAACATGACAGCCTTTCTCGGCTCAATCAAATATGCTAAACATAAGTGGAAAATCTGTGGCAGATTGGCCTGCAAGAAATCTTAACTCTAGAGAGAAAACTGTCTTTGCCGAGCCTTTCTTGGATCCAAAACATTTTTCTTCTTCCACCCCTACAGATCAAGCTGGGTTGAATGAAAAGTCTTGTTAAAGGTATAAACCGAGAAGGCCAGGCTTTTAAATACTTGAGGGGAAAATGTCCTAGATTAAGAGATGCAAAAATCAAGGAAGGCATCTTTGTTGGGCCACAAATACGTCAACTCGTAAAGGATCCTGCGTTCGACGTAGTTTTGAAAGGAAAAGAAAGAGAAGCTTGGGAAGCTCTCAAGAAAGTTATGCATGGATTTTTAGGGAACAAAAAAGATGAAAACTACTCATTTGGTGACAGTACTTCTACAAAAATACCATCAACTCGGATGCAGCATGTCCCTAAAAATTCATTTTCTCCGCTCGCATCTTGATCTTTTCCCACCTAGCTGTAGAGCTGTCAGTGATGAGCACGGTGAAAGGTTTCGTCAAGATATTTCTGTGATAGAACAGAAATATCAGGGCCGTTGGAATAAAGCAATGGTTGCGGATTACTGCTGGTTTGTGTGTGGGGATGCCTCAGAACTCACTTACAAGAGGAAAGCCAAAAGACAGCGATTTCATGAAGCCACCATTGATTATCTGGAGATCCAACCTCCTGGTAGGTGTTCTTTCGTCAATTTTGGATGTAACTGTCATTAAAAGAAAACGATCACGCTTTTAATGTTGTTAGCATATGTAATTAATATTTACCGTTTTCATTATTACAATTTAAATTATTTAAATTAATTTAAAAATCTTTACCGCAGGTAGGATTCGAACCTACGTAACCTTATCTCGCGTAGGGTGCACTAATTTAATGTATGTCATGAGTGATTAACTAAAGAAAATTATTAAAGTAAATTTACCGTTTTCTTTTAATCCTTTAAAATGAAAAACTTTCACCTATTGAATAACACAGAAACTTAAGCTAATAAAAAGTTCTCTTTGTCATATTCGTTTTTCTCAACAAAAATTAGTAAAAATTGACTCATGAAGTGAAGGAAACATTAAAAAAAATTTTTTTTGTTGGGCAGTGTAATTTGTGTAGATCTTTTTATTGCCCTTTTTGCGGATTGAGCTGATGTATGCTAGTTTCCATTCATTGGGCACGGGATTTCCAGCTAGGCATTTATAAAAATTTTGCACAATACTTCTACTACTGCTTGCGTACGTGTTTCAACAGCTCCACAGATATACCTCCCGGTCCCGGGGCTTTATTATTTTTCATACATTGTAGTTCTGTTTTTATCTTTTCTACTATTATCAGTTCACCTTTATTTGTTGTATTTTTTATTTCGTACTTGAAATTTTAAAATTGCCGTCGGTGTTCTGTCGGTAACTCTGTATAATAATTTTTTTATTCTTGTAAGCTGACTGGAAAAATTGTCACTTTTTCAGATGTGTTTATGTTTAGTTCTTTTATTACTTTCCATGCTGCATTTGACTTTGAGCTTCCTAGCTTACTGTTCAGGTACGTGCAGGTTTTTTCCAGTGTTTGTGTTTGGCTTTGGTTACTTCCTTCTTTATCATGTTACAATATCTTCATACATGTTTCTATCCTGTGGGCCTTTGATATTTAACCATCTGCTATACATTTCTTTCTTTTCTACTACCGATTCTTTTAGGTATTCATTCCACCAAGAGTTTGTCAACTTTAGCTTGTTCTGATTTATCTCTCTTATTATTTCTTTTGCTGCTTGGTGTAAGCATTTCTTCAGATAATTGTACATCTCCGCTGGGGTACCATTGGATATGCTCCGGACTTTTTCTGCTAACTCTAGCTTATATAGCAATATCACGGCGTCGTTTCGAAAGCTATTTACATCGTATTTTGGGTACTCTAGTTTTATATTGTTCTCTTCTAGATTATGTTTTGCAGCAGTGTCTTAATTTACAAGATATCTTCAACAAATAGTGATCGGATCCGCAAATAGCTCCTCTTTTCACCCTTGTGTCTGTGATGCTAATTCTTGTTTTTTGTGAGATAATACAATAATCAATGATAGATTTTAAATTTCTAGTAGGCTAACTCAATGTATGTTTATGTACATCCCGATAAGGGAAGAACCCATTTTGTATCTTTAACGTATGTTGTTCGCAGAGATCAATAAGTCGGGTTCCGCTATCCTTTACTGTTTTTTCTCTATACTGTCCTACTATCTGGTCTTTTACACGTTTTCCCACTCTTGCGTTAAAGTCTCCAAGGAAAATTATTTCAGTTCTGTTAGCTGTCTTTTCTAGTATTTCAGTCAGTTCATAGAATTCTTCCTTAACCTGTATTGTTGAATCGTCGGTTGGTGCATAAATACCAATTATTTTCATCCATATGATTCTTTCATTTACTGGTGTTCAGTTTTTTATTGTTTTTATCCATTTTTTCTTAAGTGCTATTGACACTCCTGCTTTTGCTCCTTTTTCTTTTTGTACAACCACTGAATAAGTGTATATAATCTCCCTTAGTCTTGCTTCCGTTTCCCTTTTTCTTTGTCTCGTTTAGTCGGCTATATCTACGTTATGCGTTTCTAATTCTTTAAATACTTCTACTTCTTTTGTATGGTTACCTTGTATGTTCCAATAACCAAAAATTTTATTCCGTTTTCGTTTCTTACGTCGTCTTAAAGATTTTGTGTCTAAATTCCGAGGCTTTTTAGGATTTTTAGCTGCATAGTTTTTTTCACGGAAATAGGCAGTAAGCCTATTGCCCAACCTTTCTCTTAGTTCCGAGCTTGGGACAGGTCCTGACAGTTACTAAGCTACTCAATCCATCCAGCGCTTTCCAGAGGCATTTAACTTAATTAGTGTGTATACAACTCACAATCTTTGGAGAATCCCTCCCAAAGTAAATAAAAGGATGCCAATTAGGATCTATAAAAACTGTGATTTGTAAATTATTACAAACCTACCAGATTTTAATCTTTATTAAATCTAACTTTTTATTTTAATAAAATTTACCACATACCTACTTACAAAGTAAGTATTACAAAAGAAACGAATTCATAAAATAATTAAATTATTATACGAGTTTTCGTATTACGGCAAACATTTTAAAATATATAATTGTAAATATTTGTTTTCGGCTTCATGTTTACCATACTTTTCAATTATCGTGATCTCCAGATAGCATCTTCGAATAAGTAAATCATTTTCTTTTAAAGACAACAAACAATATTGAAATTTTGAAATTAGTAGGTATATATAAATAATGCAAGATTGTTTAATGTCAAACTGGGATCATTTCAAGTCCAACACCTACAAAACGTATAATCTATAAAACTTGAATAAAGTATAAGCAAAATGCCAAATTCATATTTATAGAATAGCTTTTAAAATCCCCAGTCTTTTTTGAAATGAGGGTATGTAGGCTGCCAGAATCATTCAAATTGATATGTGGGTAGGCGGAATATTCTATCACGTTTATACAAATACAATCTAGTCTGTCCAAAATTAAACGAAGATTAGAAGAAACTTGAAATAGTATAGTAATACATTGTGTGTAATATCATGTATCAGAAATTATTTAAATAAATTTATTTATAATAAGTTTTGTATTAAAAACATTATAATTAGACATACTCGCATTTAAATTTGCAACATCTCTCTCTAGATATAGCACCGCTGGATATTAAAAATCCACAGGTGATTATTTCCATGCCTTGGTACTAAATAATTAAAAAAAATATTTAAAGCTTTATTGTTGTGTAGGATGTCAGTCTCTATATAAGTACTCTAGGGACAATCATACTAATTACTGCACTACACTATACATGCACTAGAAAAAAATTACTGTTGTGCATGACAAAGCCGTAACTACGAGGGAACATTTATGTGTGGATGTATACAAAAACTTCACGGTGCCCACTCAACCAAATGCAGGCACAATTTGGAAATTTTCAGTTTTAATAAGTATTATGTGTAGGTATTGTGATTTTTCAGGCCCACCTAAAGGTATAAGGTCCTATTCGGATTTACTCTAAAAATATGATCTAGGTATATAAAGTTACGTTCATGCTGTGGGAAGTCTACTCCGTGTACTTTTACCTTTAGTGTTTTTTTGTAGATACGTGGACCTATTAACCTACAACATTTTTACAATTTTGATGCCTTATACAAATCAAATATCTTACGGCAACATAGCTAAAGATATGTAAAGCTTTTCTATAAAGTTTCTATAAAAATATTTATTTTGCAATAGCTTGCAAATTATTATTAATCATACTGTGTAGTATTGTTACTGCAAAATAACAATTGTATATAGAAAGTTTCAAATTCGTTTTGTTCTTCACTACTACTACAGTTCAAGCTTTAATGCACCAAATTGTTCTGTTCTATCAATTTAGAAAAGTATCACCTATGAGATTAAAAGTAAAAAGCAAGAACCAATTATGATAAGACTGTCATAGAAGAACAAGATATGGAAATAGGAAATAATGTGTATTTTAATCTAAAAAATATACATAGTTACTGGGAAAAACTAGTATCTCTCACTCCCATATTATATCTGATAATCGTGGTAGAGTATACAGAAGTAGTTATCACTTAAAGCCACGCAGATATGAAAGCAGTAAAGTATCCCCTAACTTTGTTACAAAACATACTTAGAAAATACCTCTAAAAACAGGCATGATTAACGAAATTGCGGTTTCCTGCTTCATCAAGTCTTGTGGCAAAGTGGAGAGACATTTTCTGCCATAATTAATAAATACATCAAATATGTGAAACGGTAGATCCTTGATGGCTATCCTTATCAGAATGATAACAGTACTGAAACTGCTGAACGTGAACGTAAAAGGAGGAAGTGCCCATCAGTAGATGTTGTTTTTGACGGAACAATGTCTGCTAGGATGGCTAAAGAGCGATTTCTTTCAATTAAGCTCAACAAGCAACGACTCATCACAGTGCTGACTGAGAGACTACTAGCTCAAGACTTTGAAGTAAAGCAAGCTGTTGAAGATGCTGATTCTACAATCACCTGCAATGCTCTTTCACTTGATCAGAAATCTGGAACTGGTGTGATTGTGTTGGGGAAGATGTGGATCTCCTCATACTTTTGACAGTAGCAGCTCCAGCTTCTTCTAAAATATATTTGCTAAAGCCAGCAAAAGGCGAACAAGCTGACACATTTTGTAGTCCGTTGGGTTTCAAATATTCAAATAACGTGAAAAACAACTATTAGTGACTGTGGTGGTGCAAAATCGACATAGAACACGTTCTTTTGAAAATCTCCCAACGATTTTAAACTTTTTTCCGCATTTTTCACTGCAACAGTAAAAACTGGTTCCAACATGTCGACTACGTCGAAAGCTAGATGAACTGCCACCTAAGAGCGTTTAAACATGAGAAAGATAAACAAAATGGCAAAAGTCTCCAATTTTCCATGTCTAGGATGGTTTTTCCGAAAACGTAATGCCGGATTCGTGATCAGCTACCCAGAAAACTATCTACAACCCATTTTCAAGCAGAAATTCCAAAATTGTTTCTAAAATACTGTGTCTACTACACAACCGAATGCACAGAAGAAAATTTAAACTACAGGTGTAATTGTTATTTAAACTTTACTCTAGTGCCATATTTATCGTGCCTTCTTAGAAAGAGAAAAAAAAATTTTTTTTAATAACCCTTTGGCTGACAATAGACTAGGTACCCTAAAACTTTCTCTGAAATGCTATGTCTTTGCAAAGTACATTGCCAGTAATAAGGATACATACCGTTATCAGGTAAATAGTATTTAAAATTCTGACTGCAGGTAGAAAATCTACCCTTCTCTTTCATACCTTTCCTTATCTTTACTTAGATGTAGTGGAATCGATATTCAATTTATTTGCAATAAGTTGATTGTATATTATTTTTTTTAACTTTTCTTTGCTGTTTTAGAAAATAGGATACCTATTTTAGGAGTTGTCAAAAGCTGAGCTTGTTAAGAAAGATATGTGAGATATTATCAGCATATTTATAACATAATTTATTAACTGCACATTTATAATTCGATTTATAAAGCTATTAAATAAGGTACATTAATATATTTCAGATTAACTCCTACGCTAGATGTTGCAGATTAGGAATACCAAAAAAGAATTCTAAAAACGTTACATACAATCCCGAAATTGTAAAGCAATTGATTTTTTAATAAAGGGTAATTAAGATGCTTTTTTAATTTTTTTTGTTTCAATCTTAAAATATTTGCAGATTTTTGTGAATTACTATAATCGTAAGTTGTCCTTTTCAATTGGTTGCTATAAAAATCTTACTTTTGTTGGTGCTTTGTAAAGGTCTGGCACCTTAAAAACTTGCTTTTAACTAACTCGATTTCCCCTCTAGGATTGTGAATAAAAACTATGGAATAAGATATTATCAGGGTAACCGCAAGCAAAGATGCACTGAAGTGGTCGAGCAACCTGTGTTGGGTCACTATAAAGAAATGACCGTCCTGTAGTAATTATGGCAAGAAGTACATCTAATTTAGCAAATCTGTAGTTTTTGCATACAAATAAGCAAGTAGCGTAGATGCGAAACGACCTCGGTCGAAATTTTCAAATCTCAATATTACAATAATCAAATCAGAACGATTGATACTACTTAATATTACGTCAATTAAATATTGAGTCGGAGTAGTTATTAGTGTACGTAATAGTAAACACTAGATAGTAAACAAGAATATTAATTTTATGATCTAATATGAGTAATGTGAAAGTTTACTCAATAATTTCCAATTGAATAATTTCGGTTAACTGAATTGAATAAGATAATTAAAAGATATGCCAGTTAACAATAGTGAAAAACACACTTACATAATGAACCGATTGTATTTATCTCATATCTCATAGAGCTTACGTCCTATAATAACGCTCTCTAGTTTAAACTATTGCATTACTTTGTTGTTCCACCTGTGAGCATACGATAGTATTCAATGAACTGAATCGGCACATTTTGCTTTCCCTCGCAAGCTGATAAAAGACTACCATTAGGGAGATGTGTCGAGATATTTATAACATTTAAAAAGCATTGGAAGGTTTACCTTACATAAGGAATCCTGAGCATCATTAGATTAATGTTCCTAGAAGTAAAATAATC
The DNA here is from genome assembly GCA_011009095.1 of Ignelater luminosus. Classification (NCBI taxonomy): domain Eukaryota; kingdom Metazoa; phylum Arthropoda; class Insecta; order Coleoptera; family Elateridae; genus Ignelater; species Ignelater luminosus. The sequence goes on from VTPC01090729.1 coordinate 12,378, forward strand.
AAAACAAAAATTATAATACGTATTTGAGAACAAACAAATAGAAATTTACGGAAAATAGTGTGAGTCAAACAAAACATTATGCAAGCTGAATTTAAATCAGCTAAATAATTTTATTAAGTGACAAATTCAACAGATGTGTTTAAATAAGATTGCGCTAATTGCGAGCCATCTTCTACATAAATTGCCTAAATCATAAACCAATGTATTTTATGAACATTACTCAAAAATTGAATGTAATAGCTTATTTACAAGGGAATATGTAGTGTCTTAATTATGAAATAAACACGCGTATGTCGGTATTAAAAAGTTTATTATTATGAAAAGAATAAAAATATCCCATAGAATACATAATATGATAATCTATTGTGCAGAGCATCAAACTGACAACTCACTGACCGATAACAGTAAGAACGATTCTATGGCATCGACCTACAGACTGACACATAAATGTCTCCCACGCTCATTAGAAATATTTCTTTCTGTATTGAAATAGGTACTAAGTAAATAAGTAATTAATATTAAATTTAGTACTGACTAAAATTAGTAAATAGTACGTTAACAAAATCTTTGAAATATACAGGGTGTTAGGTGGCAGATGACTTGCATTGGAATCTTTTAAACCGTAAGAGATACAAGGTCGGTTAAAGAGGCAAACAATTTGCTCATGAGGAGTACATATCGAAACAGTTGCCTAACCGGACTGAATTTTTATGGCCTGCCAGATATTAAGAAAAAAACTGATTTCTTCCGAAATCTTAAAACCAGTTTATTTTGAAAACCGCTCAAGGTGCGAAAAAATCGTAAATGAGTAACCCGTAGGGTTTTATACATAAAATATGATAATTATCTACAAACTATTGTCAACTGTTTCACATCCGAGATATAGCATAAAGTTGATAGTTTCTTAATGTAATGAATATTTCCAAACAGGAAACAAAGTTGTTCTCAACTTATAGTGGAATTATATGTATTATAAATAAAGGCTAAACATCCCAAAAATGCATATAATGCCTTCACACAAATACAAAATTGTGCAAGCGTTGATTAACATACCTCCAGACGATCGTGTCGTCCTTGTTTGGACTCATCAGTGGAGGATAATGAGACTCAATTCTTGCCCGCTTCATACTGGTTATACATAGGTGTATACCTATGATATGAGACTTTTTTTTCAATTTTAAACGTTTATTAACAAATAATGGTTACAAATTTAATCTTCAAAATAATAGCCATCGCTAGCGACACATTTTACCCATCTCTCAGGCAATTTGTGAATGCCGCGCCAAAAAAATTGGCCGTCTTTGGCCGCAAACCAATCATCGAGCCATTTTTTGGCTTCTTCGTGAGAATTGAAGCGCTGCTCGGAAAGTGCGTGGCCCATCGATGCAAACAAATGATAATCGGAAGGCGCCAAGTCTGGTGAGTAAGCCGCATGCACCAGCGGTTCCCAATCGTACGTCTCCACCAATTCCCGGGTCGCTCTTGTTCGATGTGGTGGTGCATTGTCATCAAGAAAAATTACTTTGTGACGCCGATCGGCATATTCTGGGCGTTTTCGGTGTATAGCGCTGTTCAAATCGGCCAATTGTCGTTGGTAGCGTGCACCGTCAACTGTTTCACCTGGTTTTAATAGCTCGTACCAAATCATACCATGCTGATCCCAGAAAACACACAGCATTGCCTTGCGGCCGAAGCGATTTGGTTTGGCCGTTGATTTTGGCTTGTGGCCGGGCGGACCATACGATCGTTTACGCTTGGGATTGGAGAAATACACCCATTTTTCATCACCCGTAACGATTCGATGCAAAAAAGACTTCCTTTTGAACCGGGAGAGCAGCATTTCACAAGTGGTTTTTCGGTTCTCTTGCTGCCTTTCAGTCAGTTCATGCGGCACCCATCTTCCGACCTTTAAAATCATGCCCATGTCTTTTAAACGTTTGCAAATGGTTTTCTGGGTCACTCCCAACTGCTCTGCCATCAGTTCTTGCGTTTGACCATCATCTTCATTCAACAATGCTTGCAATTCGGTGTCTTCAAACTTTTTCGGTGGCCGGCCACGTTCCTCGTTCTCCACGCTAAAATCACCACTTCGGAATTTTTCAAACCACCTGAAGCACTGTGCTCTGCTTAGAGCATGTCCACCGTAAGCTTCTATAAGCATTTGATGAGCTTGAGAAGCGTTTTTCTTCAATTGATAACAGAAAATCAACGATGTCCGCAAATCGTAGTTTGAAGGCACGAAATTCGACACTTTTAAGGGCGAACAAAATGCGTTGTTGTATGAAACATCACAAACAATGAATTGAATATTGTTGACAGATGACAGACGAAAAAAATAAGACATTTGGGACAGTTTAAAAATACTCCTAGCGACATCTGTGGTGTAATAGCTGAAAGTCTCATTTCATGGGTATACACCTGGTATACTAATCAAATATAACATTATCAGCATGCAGTTACGTTTTTCAGCCGCCGGAAAGCTGTGTTACACTTTGATGTTTTTGTAAAAGTAATCTTAATGGTTACGTGAGTGTTTAAAATGTTTGGTATAAATCTCGAATAGCAAGTCACCATTCCTAAACACCGTGTCACGTCTTCTTGATTGGCTGGTCTAGGCATATTTACAAAAGCGTTGACTTTAGATGGGTCTTTTGATATTTTTCCGTTTGCTACTTGGCCAATATGGCACTTTTGTCTTGAACAGTTTACAATTCTCTTTGTTAAAATGGAGCTTACAATTTTGTAATCTATAGAGTCAAGCAATCAGGTTTTTATAACATTCTTCTATGGTTTTGCCATGAATTATGACATTATCAAAATATGATGTTACTCCCCCAAGGGCCGCCAATATTTTGTCCATAAGCAGGTGAAAATCATTTGGGGCGGTCTTAATGCCAAATAAGAGGCGATTAAAATAATAGCTACCTATGATGGTTTGAATTTTTGAACTTTCTTCATCTACTGGAACATCCAGATATGCTTTTATTAGTTCCAGAGCGCAATAATATACAAAATTCTTTAGTGTTTTTTTAAAGGTCGTCAATTTTTAGTGCAGGGTAGTGAGCGTTTTAAAGTTGGGGTTTTGCGCCCACTTTGTAACCCACACAGAGGCGTACTAATCCATTCGCCTTCGAGACTACGACCAACGGGGATGCCCAATCACTTTCTTAAGTCTTCGTAATGATACTTTGATTTTCGAGTGTTTCGAGTTATTGATCCACCTTTGTTTTGGGTATATGTGGAACCTCTCTAGCTTTAAAAGCTTTGGGATGCATTTTTTCTTAATTTGAGAGAAATCTTGAAATCCTTGCAGCAGCTGACTTGTTTCTGAAAAATATCGGCGTATTTATTGAAAATCATTTTTTCTGCCTTGTCAGGAATTACTAAAAATATTGAATCAGTTTGGTTCTTTTCAATGTCAGGTCCTTGTAGTTGAATTTTTAAATGTCTAATCCAAGACCTACCCAATAGAGGGAGAAACTGTTCTGGAACAACATAGCTACACCTATTAGAGCAAAAATATGAACAGTGTACGAGCGAAATCGGATATTAGTGTTTTAAAGATTTATATTGAGATTCAATTTATCAAAATCAAATCTAGGCAAAAGCGTGTGTTCGGCTTCAGAATTTACTTCAAGTTTTTGCACCTTGTAACCAACTAAGTCGGAATATGCAGATTTGTTGTTAATATCAACAATTTAGAGAATGTTGTATTAAACTTGAGACGTGGCGTAGTCCCTTTAGACTAATTTGAGTGCTTTTTACTTTGCCATTTACTTTATTATGCACACTTTTTTGACGTGAACCTATCTTTCGCAGAATTTACATTTTAATTTGTCTGAATCCACCCTGCACTGTTTTGAATTGTGGTTATTTCTGGCACGTCTTAGAGAGGCTCCTTCAATTCCTAGGTGGTTTAAATAGAGCCGTGATTTTGAATGGTTACACAATGGAAGGTTTCTATATTCTTTTTGTCTTGAATTTATTTTACCCCTAGGTCTTGAATTAAATTTACTTTGGCTCCTGCTGCGAGGTCTAGAAGCTTGATTAGTACTAGCCTGAGCATTTTCAGATGGGGTTTCAAATTGCTGATTAGCCAGTGTTGATGCTTCTTGGATTTTGTGTGCTTTCTAGTAATAACTGACAAATTCGACAAATCCTTGATGAATTGTGAATGTAGAAAAGGCTCTAGTACTGAGTGCCAAAATCACATTTGAATTGGCATGCAGGAATAAATTTACAATGTTTGGTTACAAAATCTTGGATAGATTGATTGGCGCTTTGAGTTTCAAACAAAGATTTGTGTCGTTTAACTAAGGCATTTTTTCCTCAGTCAACTGTTCGTATAGAGATTTAATTGCTTTATCAAAACTTAGTGTGTTAAGAGAATATTACATTTGTATTGATTTACGATGATTGTCGAGGACGGCCGAACATACAAGTAAAGGGTGCGCAAGGAATGTAACAGCAACCCTCGCCCTCTTCCGCAGCGACAGCCGTCGAATACAGACACGCTCAGACGTGTCAACAATTCACATTTCAATAAACGTCTTTTACATTTACAATTTACGAGTATTTTTCTATTAAATTATACAGTCCATTATATTGAAGTACATTTACAATTTGCAACACAGTGTTCCTATTTCTTCATGGGCTACAGACAATTTTATTAGTTCGAAATATTCAGGGTCTATACTATTAAAGAGGATTGTTTTTGAAGAATCTTTGTCTGAAGTCCAGCGTTTTATAGGAAGGAAATAATCGTTTTTTGTATTGCTGAAAAGTTTTCTTTGGTTTACTAAAACTATCAAATATACTTACAATGTGTTGAACAGAAGTTGATGGAGTATTTTAATTTTGAATTGTGAAATATTGCATCATCGTTTGAAAATTTTGTTGTTAAAATGTCAAGAATTGTTTAAATTGATCAGCATCCATGTTGTAAGTTGTGAAATTTTACTTAACTTACAGCAAAATATTACGAAAAGTTCAAACACTGAAACTATAGTTGTGAGAGCAAACTAAGTAAAGTTCTAAATTAAATGGATTTTGACGGACAAAAAAGTGGTGAAGTTAAAAACTTTCAAACAAAAACACAGTCACAAATTAATTAAAAATTTTTTTGGACAGCGCAAGTATTTCTTATCTTTTTTACACATATTTTCACCACGTCGCCACTGTAGTGTTTAAATTATAAAATAAGTACGCGTATTTCGGTATTAAAAAGTTAATTATTATGAAAAGAATAAAAATATCACGTAGGATACATAATACAGTAATCCATTATACAGAGTATCAAACTCACAACGCACTGACCGATAACAATAAAAACGATTAAAACAACAGAATAAAAAATAAATTAATAATAAAAAAATAAAAGAGTCTATATAACATCCTAATATTGGATATAAATAAAAGATTGGATCTTCCAGAGTTAAAATGTCATTCGTAAGGTGTCATCAAACAAAGAAATTCAAGCTAATCTGGTGTTGTTTTAGGTATGTGAAATACTAAAATTATCAGATTTATCTTTTACTCAGTATTAGACTATAATAAACACCCAGTATTATCCTAGAAAAATTATTCATATACACGCAAAATTGCATACTCGCCAACTTGTATTTACAACTACTCCGGGTGCATTTCAGCCGCAGTTCAAACAAGATTTATGATAGTTCAATAAATAGATAAGCACTAAATATTAGAGGGATATTGGATTTTGTTATTTGGTTGTTTAGATAGCAAAACAAACTGATTGGCGTATTAGAAGAAAAGAACTGCAGAAAATAAAATATTGACGAATTCAATAAACTTTTTGCAAAATTCTACTTATATTCAGCTATGGTGCACTTTCTGTATGCGACGCGACGTGAATAAAGTGCACTTACATTCACATAAAGCTTCTGAAAGCCCAGCTTGAACGTTTATACCAAATGCAGCAACCGCTTTGTGGATACATTGCCTTTACTATCAAAAATTTTAGTGCTCTCTACATAAAAGTACTCTAACGAACATCATGCCATTAATATTAAACCCGACATACTTACATCTACACATTCTCTCAATTTTTCTTTACTGAAGTAAATCGAATACGTAATGTTACAAATAAAGCGTAAAGCTTACGAAAAAGCATTGAGCTCAAAATAACTTATGATTAAATAATCTTTATTAACAGTACTTAAAATCTCGAGTGGAATTTAATAATTGTCCGAAGCAGATGTCAGTTTTATTTACCTCTTCAGTCCGTACTGCCTCGTCGAATTTAAATTCGTATTTAAATGTTAACGCAGCATCAAGCGAATCCCAAACAAACTTAATTCTAAAATACATAGATATAAGTGATTTAGTATTCATAGCAACATGATATAAACTACTTGCCCGTTTGTATTTCCAAAATTTACATGTTTGTCCAAGGATTAATCCATCAAGCTTTAATTTTTATAATCGCGTTACATGTGAAAACATTTTTATGAGATATGAATTATTAATGAATTAGAATTTTTAGAGTTTAATTTCGAAAGATACATACTTTAAAGATTATTTTGTTTTTTAATCAGGGTATGTATACTACAAACTGGATATTATTGAGAATAATGAATAACAGTTTTTATTACTTAAAAGTAAACAGGAAATAAAAGCAACTGTTTCAGTGGTGGTTGTTTAGGAGTCTTAAATTTCTCCACGTTCATAATAAAATCGAGTTGGGTTTAGTAAATTATTTTGCAACTTTTTAATGGATACCTACATGGGATGTAAAGTATTTATTAAACATGGAAATTAAATCAAAGTGTAAGCTACTTGCTTAAAAGTGTATAATGTTAACCTTAATAATAGATATCAGTTTGGTAATTTAACCTTACTCAAACATGCTACGCTTTGAATTTGAAAATCTGCTGGAAATTATAGTTAAAGAAAAACTCAATAGCTATTATTATTATAAATGTAAAATCTTATTAATTTGGAATATTCTATTTTATTCACCAGTAATCCTGATGCAGTCAAATCAAGCTAGTTTAATTTAGATACATAGATTCTTCATTAGAAATTAATAATAAATTAATATTGCTACTTAACAACCATAAAGACAAAAGAATTCTAAACTTAAAACATAGCTATTACCAAATTCATTGCGAAAAAGTCATACACCTTAGTAATAAATAAACGACCAGACAACTTCTCACTATACTAGAATCTTTTGCTGCATTTTAAATAGCTTTTACATCATTTCAAGCAAAACTTAATTAGTAGCTCTAAATCAATAAATTAAATACTGCTTAATTACATAAACAAGAGTAAAAAGTATAGAGAGAAATTTTAAAATCAATTTACATCAGAAGTAACAAGACCATTTAAAGACTAACTTAATTTTAATTGACTTCCTCTTTTTGAAATAAAACAATTTAAAAAAAACACAAGCTACTTTGTTTAATTTCAAATTCTAACGTCTTGAAGTAAAAAAAAATTAAGTAGGTACTTATTAAACGATACGAAATTAAACATTCTTTCAGGGTTTTTTTATGAACATAAAAACCAGCTCAACTGGAAATAAAATATTAAAGCACAGATGAGATATATTTTCACACTGCTTAGGGTAAACGCACCTAATTACGTTCAGCTCCAGCCGTCCACCAACGAACCAATTATTGTTTTATAAAAAAATTATGGCACCATAAATAACGGAGATTTTTAGCTTTGTGTTATCTACCATCCTTCGTTCTAAGGATTATGTTACATTAATTCCGGTAAATAAAAGTTATATGTTAATTATTAGCATTTATTTACTGCCAGTACGTGATTGTGTTTACTACGACTGCCATTGACTGCGTTTTTATTAACGAGAAACGGTTGCATTCTAGGTAAGATTTGCCCATTTTTATGAACATATTCGTAAAAATTTTTGTTTGGTAAATTAAAGCAATAGTCCTTCTTAATATTTATTACAAAAAATCTGGATTTTAATTAAACCAATGTCGAAAATAAGGTAGGCAGAGTACTGGTATTCACAGATTCGTCTAGTCACCCGCTCGCCGCCTTTCACTGTCGTGCAGTAGGTATTCCACAATACTGAGATTTTATATTATTGTTGCTTGACTTTTTAATTTAATTTTGTTGATTAGCACCCACATTTATTATCTTTCCATTGTTTATTTGATGATTAATATTCTCTTCAAAAAAAAAAATCTAGTTTTAGGAAGTCAACATGTCCAAACAACCAACTTAAATGAAACATTAACTTTTAAAGAGTATCATGTAGAAAATAGGAATTAAATTCACTTGTTTCTTAATTATTTACTTATTTTGTATGTGGATGTATTTTTTAAAATAAAGTCTTTTCGTTACAATAAATCGTTTAGGAGCAAATGCAAGAAAGGTATAAATATGTTAAATTATTTTATGCTTATGGCGAGTAACGAAGATATCGCTAAAACAGATTTAATTTGCCAAACATGTGATCCGAATGAAGCTTCCAAGAACTCGTAATCATTTAAGAAATAATCATACATCATGTTCATACGATGTTTATAGCTTTGTTTCTTAAAGGCCGGCTACTAGGACCTCGACGGCGGATTTTTAGTAAATAGCGGTGGATTACGGGGCCAAAGTGTCGGTTTTAATGAATTATTTTTTTTTCATATAAAACTAAACGTTTAATGACTTTTGATGATTGAGTATGTATATCATTTAAATATACATAACTATACAGAAAGTTTCATTGATAACTATTATTTCGTTTTAAATTTAAACGAATTTGAACTTCAAATATACTTTAGGTGGCAGAGGATTGGTGCTTTTACCCCATATGGAAAAAAATAGATCTCATCTACTTTAAATTTCTTTGTTATGTAAAAAATTATTAACAAAATATATTAAAAGTCATCACTATCGTGAAGAAGATGACTTAATAGATTTGAATTAGAACTTACGACTCCTAAATGGTAAATCTTGTTCAGACACCATCCCGCAAAAGGGTAACAAGTCTTTCCGAAATCATCAAGGAATGTCAACTTGACCTTATACTTATGCTTATGTGTGTATTAAGAAACTTATTCAACAAAAAAATGCTTGATGAAGAAATTACCATCACGTTTTCTAAAGTAATTCCGAGTTGTTTCGTTATACATAAATATATAAGATAAAAGAATCCGATACAAGTCAACTGTCAGTTAGCAAAAAACAAAGGAATCAGAAAAAGAAAATTTGTTAAACTGTAGTATTTTAAAATAAATTAATAGACAATGTACCTGGTTACAATGTGATTCCTACAGTGGCAGGCTCATTGCAATCAAAAGTGGTACAATTCATATTTGTCGTCACACCTATCTACACAAATAGTACATACAGAGAGCTCAGCACTCGCTTTGAGAAGTTCGCGCTGGCTTATATTGGAACAGCAGTGATACAAATTATCGCAGATGTTGGTTTGAATCCCACTCAAAAACCGATTTTTCTTTGTGTATTTCATCACCATTATTAATTTACAAAAAAAATCTAATTAATATGTAGTAAACAATTGAGGTTTAGGAGTTTTGATTAAATTATTAATCTATAAGAAATTTAAATATCTACAAATAAATTGTTATAAAAATCTTGGGATCATTGATAAACTGTCGCCTTGTTACGGTTTCTGCAGCGAAGTCGTTATTATTCATAGTCCTGTATTTGATAATTGCTTATGCACAATTAGGATATTAAGTTAATGCTTATCCAGATCATCCAAAACTGATGGCGGCACATCATCACCTGTTATGCGCAATTGTGTGCAATATTGAAGCAGCAACAATGATTGTCTGTACTGTTTCAATCTTCAGTCGACAAACGCTAAAATCGGAATGACACAGAAGTATCTTTCTGTAACGTTCGTAGTTCGTATATGTCTGTAAGTGTATTGTTGTTCTATGGGCGTTGCAGATCTCAGAAGTAGTGTTGAAAAATAATTTTTGTTGGGATACTAACTGTTTTCTTAAATATTTACATATACATTGTTTGCTTTTTATTTAAGAATTTACCAATGCCAAAATCTCTTTTAAAAGTATGAGCGGTAACATGGCTACTTTAAACAACGTCTTTCGCAGGCACAAACATGTTTAACCAACTACAATTTGGAGAAAGGTATTCCACTTCTGAGCACGCCTGGTGAGCAGCTAATTTTGACGCAATTAAGGAAAACGAGCAAGTCACTAAGACAACGCATGTTTACAACAGATAAGATCTTGTCACTTACCTTATATAAGTAGGGTTCTAAATCGTACCGATTCCCCTCGAAGATATTTATTCTGTCCGGCAAAAGCACTTTAAATAATTTTTTAAAAAATATAAATGTTTTTAACTGGAGTTGATGAAAGCATCTTTGATTCTTTGAAGATGATTACAGAAAAATGGGATGCTAGTAATAGATATGTAGCAGTAGTATAGGATGAAATGTCTATAGCCCCTTCACTTAATTGGAATGAAAGCAAGGGATATATCAAAGGGTTTGGCGACATGAGTAATAGAAGAATGATTGACATAGCCGTTCATGTATTAGTGTTTATGATCAGGGGGTTAAAACGGAAATTTAAACAGCCTCTGTGTTATGTTTTTTCAGCAAGAGGTGGTGCTAAAAAACAAGAAATAGCACAGTTATTAGCGACAATAATAAAAAAGTTGTTTAAGATAGGTCTCACACCAATCACAACTATTTGTGACCAAGAAGTCATAAAATGGGAAAGTGCTAAATAATTTAATTAAAGATACCAGGCTACGGTATTCTTCTCAAAGCAAAAGTTATAGTGGTGGTTTTTTTTGAAATAGAAAACTACCAAATTTTCCATATTTTTGATCTACCACATTTACTAAAAAGAATTCAAAATAATTTCATTAGTAAATGTATTCGATTTGGCACAATGGGTAATCAAAAAGTGGCCAGGTGAAAGCACATTGTTAATACGTATTGTGACGCTTTCTCGTTCGGCGGACGTTAATATACGTGACGTCCCTACTAGAGCGCCACAATGGGACCCACTTTAGATCTAGTGCTGCACGGTCGGTGCTCGGCCGCCAGATTTGATAAAGGGCTTTACTTCCTCACCTCGTCCTTGATGCGGTCGGACGAGGGCTCACTAAGCTGCTATGCTGGAGATTTGGTCTTTCCAGGGGTCGATCACCTGAAATAAAAGAGCCAGAGCTTATAGTACAAATAAAACACTCAGTAGGCCCAAAACAATTTATATTGAAGCAAGCCAGGTATCAACCTAAACACAAAATATTTACAGGCAAACGTCTACCATTTATAATCTACGTTTACCAGCCCAGGCAGTGTAACAAGCGGGTCGGGGTGCAATCAAAGGTCGAGTAGCTGGTTTCGGTCAGTGAGGGTGCCTCCGTAGCGACTAGGACCAAAGGGCCGATGCTGGGTTATTCGGGAGACTTGTATGGAATTGTCGTCTCTAACGCCCCGTCGGCAACAGGATCACCAAGGAAGAAGGAACGAAGTCACCCAGCGGAGGCCAGTCGTCTCTAACGTCAAGCTTGCACTGGGATAACTTGAGGAATGTTCTATGTCTCTAACGCTCCTCCGCAACACCACCACCAGGGAAGATGGAATGGATAAGAACAATAATAAAGATATGGTTGGACGCAAAAGGTAGATCGGTCAGAAGGGAGAAATCACCTTAAAATATTTACGGCTTAGCAGATACTTACTCGGACTGGAGTCTTCTGGACTGTGGGACGCTGCTTCGGCAACTGTTTTAACAACTCCTTGTTCCGTCAAAGTCAAATCATAACTATTCCTGCTGCAGCAGAGACCACTGTAAGCATTATGGATTCGGCCTGATGAATTTTAGAATGTGGTTTGGTGGTAAACGCTGCTGCACACGCGCACGCGTACGAGATGGAAACTTTTCGAATAAAACATGTCTGACCCGGTTAGGGAGGAAGTGTGGAGGTTCGACGGGTCGATTCCGTCGTCGGTTCGGTCTCCAGTTCTCTCTCGGTATCACCGTTGCTGCTGGTGTAAGGGCGCTCACGCGGAGCGCGCCCACTCATACTACGAGTACACCACAACCCACCTCGTAGAAGCGCTCGTCTACTTGCCCCCCCTTGTTTGTTTGTTGTTGTTGTTAATCATCGCTAATGTCGCGCATAGCGCGACGGCTTTAGAGGTTGTTCGACCTCTCTTAGCCCGTGGAGTGGTATTTGATGGATGCTGATCGTAATGCTTGTCGCTTGGATTGATGGTGATTCGGTTTGTCTTCGGCGTTGGAAGCAAGGCAGTGAGGACGGCTTGAGACGCTGGATTTCGTTTTGTCGTTGGCGTCGCGGCGGTTCTTGAATTTCTGGAGTTGACGTTGGTTGGATGGATATCGGCGGTCTTGATTTTTCGGATCTTGATGTTATCGGAGTAAGATGATTATCGAATTTTTTTAGATGGATTTCTGTTATCATGTACACGACGGCGATGGTGGAAATGTAGATGGTGGAGCGATAACGACGTTGGAGTTGGTGTTAGTTGTGGGTAGATGGAACGTTGGTGGATAAATAGTTGATTGATTAAGATAGGTGTGATAAGGTTGATAATTGATGGATTTGGAATTGATTGATTAAATATGATAAATAGAGTGAGGGTGGGTGTGGTCAACGGTTCTTCTCAGCAACACAACCCCCCACGGTTCGTGCCGTGAGAGGATTTAGGAGGGAATGGGATGGGAGAGGAAGGGGAGCACCATTGCGGTAACGGACGGAAGCAGAATTTCAGCAGCTGGAGTTGGTGATACCGCGGAGCCTCTGGCGCAAATATCAGCCGTGGAGTCCTGGAGTAATAGAGACAATTTGCCCCCCCCCATTGCAGGTTGTTTGAATGAGGCTGGGAAATGGACTGCTGGAACCCTGCCGGCCCTGCGCCCTAAACCATTACGCAGGAATTCGGCAGGTGGAGTTGGAAACTACTACCCGGTCCCCAACCGGATGTTGAATTTCTTTGGTGTGCTGCTTACTGTTCTGCTTCAGTGCATTACCGCACCCCTTCGGTCGGTTGTGGACTTATATACCTGCTCGGTTCCCCCACGCTTCCGTTCCGGGGAGGAGTAAAGCGAGCAAGTTGGGACTAATTTTCTAGACATCCGTACTTTCTTTGTAGTAATTAAAGTCTCTCTAATCAATCCCAAAAAGTATTAACATTTAATTAACGGCTCTTCACCAAAAATTACATTTTATAAAATTAAGGGAAAAATCGTGCATTGCGTTCTAAACTACAAGTTGCAAGCTTTTAAATCTAGGAAATATAAACTTATTCAAAGCTAAGAATAATTAAACAGAAAATTCATTGCTTAAATAATTTATAACTTAAATAAATTCAGTAATATTTGTATGCATAGTTCATAAATGTTTATACACGGTGCAGATAAGCGCGTCACATGCTGATTAGAGTATTCAGCCGGTGTGTACGGCACGCGGCAAGTAATTATTCGTCATTCCGGTATTCAAAATTACAGTAAATTCGTTACAGTATATATGAAGAGAATAATGGGCCAAATACTGTCAATGGCTTAAGAGCACTTCCACAAATTCTTGACGAGAAAAAAAAGAACAAAATACACAAAATGAAGGTGAAGTATGCTACACAGATGTTTAGCCAGCTATTAGCATTTGCTCTGCAATTAGCAAGTAGTATAGGTAAACTCTTATTTCATTGGTGTTTTCTGTGTATTAATTGTTTTTATTCTTTACAGATTTACATCATGTATTGGAGAAAGATGCTGCAAATACTGCAGAACTTCTGCTATTTTAGACAAATTTTCTATTTTTTAAATGGAAGTCGAAGACTTTCTGTACATGGTAAACTTGTTCGTTGTGGTATTTGTGACGACAATGGTCACATCAATTTTGGTTAGAAGCCTTACCTATGTTAGAATCCATGGAATTTATAAAAACATCACCAAGGGACAAATCTAAGTTACCAAGTTTTAAAAACTGGATTTTTACCATAAAACATGTTATCAACATTTAGAATGTATTAAAAGATAATGGGCTCTCATACATTTTTAGGCACAATTTGAATCAAGATGCAGTAGAAAATTTCTTCAGACAAATTTTCAGTCATGAAGTCTTACAAACAAATCCCATATTGCTCAGTTGCGTATTTAGCTGCATTTAAAACCATTTGGTAGATAGATTTCTAAAGATCCATAAAAGCTTGTTTAATTGTGAAGAAGATGATTGCACAGTTTTATTCAACAGCCTTAGATATTGTTTTAAAGCTGATAATAGTCTTCACCTAGCTATTACAAGTTAAATACTTTTCCATAAGATGATGCTAATACTATAATAACTGTTGAAAACCAACTGTTACAATTGGATTTATCAGAATTGACTGCAGATTTTGTAGCTCGATTTTTCCTTAGAAAAGTTAAAAAATAAAGTTATGCATTGTACGCCTTCTAAGATGTCTCTTTTCGGTCAAGAAGATGATGAAAAGGATGCTTTAATTATTTTTAATTATTATCCATCTACTAAATTGCCCCAATATTTTTATTTTCTCAATAAAAAGATTGTTGCAATTTTTAAAGCAAAAGCAGCTGATCCAAACCTTTTAAATTTACTTAGATCAGAAATTCAAGATATAAACTTTTTATTTTCATCTGTGAAATACATAAAAATGGCATTTTTAATTTTATTTGTAAAACTAGTTTCTGAACACTTATGCATGTATGGTGTAAAAGTATTAATAAAATTTTAATAGAAAAAAAAACAGAGCTGTAATCTCCGATGACCCTTTTAAAAACATGGCATGGAAAATGTGTATAAAACATAAAAAGAAGAACAGTTCTGAGGTTTACTTACATTAACTTTGTAACAGTCTTTTGTCGTTATCATCCCGTCACATGGTAAATCTCACGGTATATCATCATCCTTCCTTGTGAGACACCGTGTATATACAACTTATTTCTTTGCTTTGCAACAAGATTCCAATTATTAAGATTGTGTGTAAATACATTATTATGCGATTGAGTGAGTTTATTTCTTCTATGGGAAGGGTGATAATCTGCGGACCGGTACACTCTTTCGAATTCTGGGGGAATGCGACAAGCGGGCCAGACAGAAAGAATCGAGACGTGAAAGTATGAGGTCCCTGCACTTCTTTCTCTAGCTGGGGCGACTTCCACGTTGGAGAATTAGAAAAAAAAATAAAAGAAACCCTTTTATCAAGGGGTACGTTAACTTTCTTTTCTCGCATCCCTTGCGTCTTCGTAACTAATGGTTGTTCCTTGTCTCCATTTTTTTTATTAGATCCCACGAATCTGGTGGTGAAAATCACAAAAGAATTCTTCACGGGCATCTCAGGAAGCCCTGATGATACCTTAAGTTTTCTGGTAGTAGCTGTGACTGCAGAGAGTGACTGACTGTCGACATCAATTTGCTGAAACGACGGATGCTGGATTCCCAAGCTATCATTAAATTAATTTAAACATTTCACCGGAAGTCCCAGAAGCGAATAGGTTAATCGCTTACGAAAACCCGACTTTTAAAGAAATTTCAGGTTCCATCCGGTATCAGTTTGTGCTAATAATTAATTCAGTTCATTTAATTTTTTTGGTTAATTAAATCCTTGCTTAAAAATTTAAAGTGACCCGTTCATGTTAATAAGGATCATAAACTTTTATTAAAACCCATTGTAATTTAATTTTTGGTTTGACCTGTAACTTAAAAATTTGATTAAACCATCTAATTTTCTTGATTAATGTACTATTCGGATTTAAATTGATTTTTTTGTTGAACATTGTTTTCCAGGTGTATTTCACTTCCAGCAAGCAAATTGCGATCGAAAGCTGCTTCCCTCTTCACTGGGGTAAGATTAATTTTAATACTTCAATGATTATTCGAATCTTGCTTTAATTGTTTAACTTTTTTTATTTAAATTGCATCGTACACCGAAATGATTTCAAATTCGTTCTTTTAGAAAATTTAATTCCTATAATTTCCGTTTAATACATATAATTATTTTGTGATATCGGAGATTTTATTTGGCATTTCTTAGGTGTTTGAATTTTTCTAACAGCGCTTGAACAATTTGAGATTATTTGCCTGTTGTACTTTATGATAACATTTGTGTAAATTTTATATTGTTACCTTGGACTTATTTTTGTCAATTGTTACGATTATTTCCGTATTTCTAAATGCTTTAAAATTTGTTTATTCATTTAACAATTTTTGTCATTATTAATCTAAAATTCAAAAATTCAATTAGTTTTTTTTAAAGTGAAGATCCTTTTACTTAATTTTTTTTGGTCATAATCTGTTGTTAAAGTGTTATAACAATTTTCTATTTCTCATTGATTTAAGTTTAAGAGTAAAATTTTATGCATAGAAACTTATAACTGTTGGTTCTATTGAAATTGTCAATATTAGCTTTATTTCTAAAGTATCAATTTTTGTTTGTATGAAACTGTTCTATCGTGGTTGCTCAGAATTTATTTGTAAATACAAATTAAAATTTATTTGATATTTCAATACACATTGATGGTTAATTACTACCTGCTGTTTTATTGTAAGTATAATCTTTGCCGTCCCGCTCCCAAGTCTACCCACTTGAGTTCAGCTGGCCTAAGACCCAGAGATCCTAGAAGTTTCTTCATTTTTACAGCAACGCAAGGTTTACGTTACAACTTTAGGAATTAATTATATTTATCCTTTGTAATAGTTCTGAATAAAAACAAATAATTTGCATTTTATTACCAGCTGTTTTCTATTTTACACTTTGTATGGGCAAACAATGTAATTAAAAGTAATGCAGCTACTTAAAAAGACGCGTTGTATTTTATAAGTGACTGCATTTCTTTTCAATGCATGTTTTGCTCTGTTCACTTTTCTTTCTTTAAAAATATTTAACCCTCACAGTGTGTGAAGTAGTTTTTTGAAAATCTAGTACTGGTGTTTAGTAATCAATTTCTATTCTGTATTTAAATGTTCATGAACTGCTACATGATTAACGAGCGAGTACACCATCATTCTGTAACAACATATTTCTAAGAAATGCCAAGGGAACATTATCCACTGGGGCTGTAAGGGCTTCTCTAAGAAATTGCAAATAGATCTCAGCCATCAGTAGATTTTGAAAGAATTTGAGGACCTATAAGTCTTCCCCAATAGTTTCTGTCCAAACATTTAAACTAAAGCGTTGTTGAAGATAGTGCTGTTTAATGCCTGAAGTTTTCTTCAACCCATTGATAAACAGTGTGCTTATTAAGTACACTATCACGCGTGAATATTGCTTCTTTGTTCCAAAAATGGATGAAATTGGTATCATTTTTATGATGATTTAATATCCAGTCGCTAAACTGAAGAAGTCCTTGTACACGAGTAATATGGTAAGGATACAGACCTTCTTCTTGGAGAATTCTGTGAACAGTTCCACAGTATCAACCTAATTCTCACGCTACACCTCGGGTGCTTTTTCTAGGATTGTCCTCGATTACTTAAAGAACAGCGTTTTTTGTTTCAGGTGTTCTAACTGTTCGTGCTCTGCTCCAATCAAAAGTTGGTGTAAGTTCTAAATTACGTATTTCTCTCAATCTTCGCTCCAAACGTCGAATTACATTTGTACTTAAATGACGTCTTGCTGGATATTGCATTTTGTCTTGCAGCTGCTGCCGAATTTCTATTACAGGCACCATAAATTAAATTCATATTGATGTAATTCATAATCCAATGATTTTAATTTTTATCAAACACGCAATTTTAACGATATTTACAAATTTATGACGTAAGCTTTTTAGTGAAACTTGAATAAGCACAGAACACTGATACATCACATAAGCGCAGTGTTATCAGTTGTACAAAATTGCAGAATACGAAAACTAATAAGTTAGAAAAAGGCAACTTTTTCACGTTTTCAATAAACAGTAAGAAAACTCTTTAGGTAGTTCTTTGCTAGAAAATAGAGCGCATTTGAAAAGTATAATGCTTTGGGCAATAAGTTGCTTGGCAAATACTGTCTTTCTATAAAAACCTCAACAATTATTTTTTGAAAGACTAGGCGTCGCGTCGAATGAAAATTTTAATAGCAGTTTTACATCTTTAATTTATAAGGGAAAAATCAAGTTTTTTTTACCAATACCCAGCTTAAAAATTGACTACTTTTAAATTTAAAATGTAGGGTATTATTAATTATAAGAATATTTTAACGAAGGAAGAAGACAGTTGGCCATTTTACGTCAAATTACTTAACATCCTGTGCCTTCATGTCTCACAACTTATTCGTATTTCTGTCCTGTATAGACACATATATAAATTAAAACTAAATTAATTTTTAACGTGAAAATAGCTTTGAAAGGCTATCTTGAAGAGTTCATGATTTTCAGTAGAAATATTGCCTAGTTTCGTGCTATATTTTATTAAATTGCGCACAACTTTATTTCTTTATTTG
Organism: Ignelater luminosus; assembly: GCA_011009095.1. Taxonomy (NCBI): domain Eukaryota; kingdom Metazoa; phylum Arthropoda; class Insecta; order Coleoptera; family Elateridae; genus Ignelater; species Ignelater luminosus. The sequence goes on from VTPC01090729.1 coordinate 30,781, forward strand.
TAGACGAATTTCAATAAGTTTGGTGCCATATCTGCACTGTATTATCAGTTCTTAGAACATGAGTGAATATATATAACTTCCTTTAAATTATCCCTAAAATCCGCTTTCTATTATTTTTTTCCTAGCAATAAATTATTTGTAGTAGAGTATATTGTGGTTCTGCTACATACAAAAAAATTAAGAGAGTGTTTTTTGCAGTTTTTAGATCAAGAACAAATCACTATTTAGACTATCACGTCATTGACGTTTTCAATATAAATGACATTACATCATTTCTCCAACACATCCTGTAACAGAGTTACTACTACTTACGGTTGTAAAACATTAAATTGAATGGTACCTCTAGTAAGCATTCCAGAGGCATACCCAGAGAGTTCATATCAATACTTTTATCAACATACTTTTCTAGTTTCTCAAACTAAACCCTAACATTACGAATCCGTAAAGAAATGTAGAAAACTTGATATCGCTATGCCTCTCAAAATTATAGTTGCCTGATACCGTTACTTCCTACTTTTTGGCCACACCGCCCTTTCCATCTCTCCCACTGCTATTGCAGTTGGTATTAGATTCTTAGAATATAATGAATAGACAGGGAAATAAAAAAATATCAAGTCAATAAAATTTTTTACACCTTCATAACGTCACAGTTCAGTCAGCATATTGCAAAATTATCCTCATACAAGTTTGCTTTGAACGTCTCAAATGGCTTTACAGATGCAAGTGGTTATTGACCCTTTTGCTAGATGCGCTGAAAAAAATGGTGAAATGTCATTAATTCATTATGTAAAACATGCGGGTGACGTTATAGTCCAAAGCAGTGTCTTGTTTTTTATTTATTAACTTGAAAAAAAATACCTTTTTGAATTTGTTTATGTAACAAAGCTTTGTCATACTCCACCTATATATGTTGCGGACAGAAATGAGTGGAGAACTGTTGTGAGGCAGCCCAGGGTGCTACAAGGGATACAGCGCCACAGGGAGGAAAAGAAGTAAGAATTTAAACGAAGATGCTCAGTTTATATCTTAAGGTTTTATTCTACAACTTCTTCTTGCAGAAATGCTTAATTGTGAGTAGGTATAATCCCAGCAAGCAGCGAGTCAATGTTAAGTTTCATTAAAAAATCAGCTACTGTCTTTTTCCTTTTCAGCATGAAAGGAATATTGTTGACCAACTAACTAACTAAAGGGTGCGGGGTAGAAGGTGGTCGATAGACACGATTTAATATGTAGAGCAGTAGGAAATAGTCTTAAATGTAGTAAATTACTAGAGATGGCAGTGGTAGTAGTTGCCTCAAGTGAATTTAGTGGTAGAGGTAATGGAAAGTGAAAACTAAGAGATGGTAGTGGCACGAAAGCAAGAAAGGAAAGAATAGATCTTGGGATAATAGTCCTGAGCGTATCGACGGTAACAACGTCTGCTGGGCAACGCTATGGAAGGAGGGATTGCTGAGACGGGTGCCTGCAACCCCTAGACGTGGAGCGAACCCGTGTTACAACAGGAATGGAGATTGACAACCAATGTCTGAACCCTATCAATTATCACAAAACAATGAAGGTATAATTTTTTTGAAGACGAATAAATGAAGAACATGTAAATAAGGCATGCAAACCCAGCAAGAATGGTCACAGATTTTTTCTTGCCATCAAAGATTGAAAATATATATTTTGCTTATCACAACTTCCTTTATGCAGTGTTTCTAATGGTTATCTTTCATATGTTGATTATTTTTAATATAAAATCAGACAGAAATGATTCAAAGCAAATATCTTTCTGCGATGTCATGATAGTGTGTCTTTAGCAGAGCGTTGTTAAGATGGAAATAAGGAAAACAATTGGTAAATGGGGGCAAACGACGTCCAAAGTAGTAAAAGCATTGACGGTCTTTAGGAAGTAAATAATTTAAATAAATTTTATTGAAATGTAATGTGATAACAGAGGTCCGACTGTCAATAATCAAACTCATGTTTTGCAAATTCTCCGTGGCTTTGAGAAACAGCAGAGTATGGCATTGATGTATGCTCTCCTGTTTATTTACCCTAAAAATCTCAACTACGGAGCTTGCGCAGTTTGTAGCTAATATATGTTTGAAGCAGACCAAATGTTTAAGGCCGAGCAAGGATTAAACAAATCATTAGAAGAATCTAATTCTTCTTCAGACACAACGGTAAATAGTTTTTTATACAGGTTTAGCGGAGGTGATAATCGTACGAAATTGGTGTACTGCTGTTTGTGTTGGCATTTTCGTAAAAGAATAATGCTCCAGCATTTGCCTTTGTCATTAAAGAAAACCACGGTAAAGCCATAGTGAGAGTAACCAAAAAGCGAGTAACGTGTCAAGGTGAAATCTCGTGAAAACCTAGAAAAATCTTTTGCAGAAGGGAAGCCATCAGAGACATTCTGCCTCCCAGCAGCCTTCGTGCGTCTAAAAATTTCGATTACATTGTTCAAAAGAATTGTCGCCTGAGCGTTCAAGCAAATGAAACCTGAATGAATCAGAAAATGATTCATATCTTCAGAATAAAAAAGTACGGCTGGGCAAGTGGAAATTCATAGGGAAAAAATTGGTTCTTTGACATTCGAAGGGCTGTTCATGTCTAGTGGATGCCTGAAGATCGGGTAGTTAACTAGGTCTGCCACTAGAGGTTTTGATAAGTCTTCGTAAACGGTTGAAAAGATTGAGACTGTGAAAGAACGACTCATGGATCATCCACCAAGATATAATGCGCACAGTTTTTCAGACAGTTTTTACCTAATTTAGCCCTGTGTGACTTTTTCTTATTTTCTGTATTGAAGGAACCCTTTCGAGTCTGTAGATGCTGTGAAAACAAAACTGTCAAAAAAGTCTGCAATATATTGCTTCTAATAGTTTACCTTTTCAATCTAAAATTAAGACCAATCTATTCTAAATTGGACTAATCAACTCCGATTTGAGACTAACTTTAACTCAAAAATTTCAAAAAAAATTTAAATTTTCATATGTCTTTCTTAAATGCATATTTTCTGAGTCACTTCACCAAGTGACTAAACACTAAGATTTAAGTTAGTCTATTACTTACTGAGTTATCTCTTCTCTGTAAAGTCCAGGACAAACTATTACAAGCAGAACATGTTTTTGCAGTACAATATCTACAATGAAGGAAACCATATTGGATTTGTTTTCTTTGCGCTTCTTTTTTCGTGACTAACTAAATTTCACTTTAGTTTCAACTTGGAGATTAGAATTGTCGTATGCGACAGCATCGATATAAAACTGTAAAATTATTGTAAACACATTTCCAACAATTTAGATAGAAACAGCCAAATTCAGTTTCAAATTGCAGACTTGAATATACTAGACGCTGATCGGTAGATATCCAACTTTCAAACCTTGGCTTTGATTGAAATTTTCCTAGTCCAAATACACGAGCAAGTACTATTTCGTAATCTTGAGTTTATATGATGTCAATGCGTTGATGATCGTGTACATTTTTAATAATGCAAGATTTGATTTGTTAACTTTCCAAATCTGATAACGATGAAGGTGATTAACGGTTATGCCATCTAGTAGGGGTTACAGTAACTGAGTTTTGCACCGATCAGCGTTTATTATTGTTTTGTAGATTTTCTATTAAAGCCATTCGTTCCATTAGTCCTCTCGGCGTAGGATTGCGGATCACCCGACTATTGGTCTTCACTCTCTGTTGTTGCTCGGGTTACATGGTTAGTAGAATCGATAGGTTTGCGGTCTCCAAAGTCCCCTTTTTCTACAATCATCAGCAAGACAATAGTTGTAGAAAAAGGGGCTGCCTGTCAGTGAGGTCCACCTCCAGGAGGTATCGCCTTGAAACGTCCCATTTTTCTACGTTTGCTTAAACCATCAACATAACAACCATCGACGCTATCCTACAGAAGTATCTTAAATGTCTAATGCTCAATGAAATGTATTGTATCTGTATGTATCAATATGACGTTCAACCATGGTCGTCTTTATCAACTGTCTCACCACCGTATTCTGCATTAAGCCAGTACTTCAGCCGACGCCTACAATCAAAGGTGGCACTTTAACTACCGAATTTACCAGCAGCCGCGCCTTGTTCCACGCCACAGACCTGAAGATCTTGATACACTCATATCCATTCACCACCAACTGCTGCAGTCACCGAGATCATTAGTATGAAAAAGCACATTCCCTGACCAGGAAGCAACTTTGATACTTAGTCGTTGCTTTTGTACGTAGGTTAACCTTACATTTTATTTGCATTTTGTTTCATTCCATTTCTCAATTCTATTTATCTTCTTGGACACTTGTAATCGCGGTTCTTTTGCAAAGTTGACTTCTTGGCATAGCATGCTACTTTTCCAAATTCTACGTTAAATATTTAGGCACAAAAAAACTTTTCATTACGGCTTTTTGTTGCATCCATCAGTTATAATGCCCAAGGTTGCTGCTAAGACCCCGTAAAACGTTTCTTTCATCTTCCAAGGCAGAATGTATACAAAAATTGTACATAAAAATTCAGAGTAGATAATACCAGATAAGGCTCATCGTCACACAAAAATGTTTGTTAGGCTGTAGGAAATACAAACAGCAAACAGGACATTGTTGGGCATTGTGCAAAGTTCGTACCACCTTTGGTAGGCCTATAATACAGTGAATCTCGTGTGATCTTGACTGGTAGAAACGGTCAGTTCTAGTTCTTGCTTCGAAAGGTTGTGATGTTAGAACCCTTTGCATTTCGGCAGATTTCAACAAGTTGATAGTTGGGGTTTGAAATTTACAATTAATTTACTTTCAGTAGAAAAAGTAACAGAAAGAGGATTTTACAGACCATTTAAGGGGAGTTATATATTTATTTTGTTTTGTTTGTTTCTAATACTGACAATATAATCAGAAGATTTTTAAAATGGCCTTTTGTAGTAGTTTGCCCGTTAGAAATCCAAAAGAAATTAATTTAGTCTTAATAATTGTACATGTGAATCTTGTTACAACGCAGCCTGTTTTGTATGTCAGTGCCCTTGTAGTTCCTGGTTGAATTAGTTTACGTGGTATAGTGTATTTGATGTGACAGGAATGCTGCTATATTACAACTGCACCGTTACAACATCCCGCCATCGAATTATCATATCAATGATAAATTTGCATGCATATATTATACGCGTCGTTAATAGTTCAGGTTTATTGTATACTTAACTAATAGCTAAGCAATTAGTAGTAGATGGCTTGTGTTTATCTCATTAGCACTAAGTACCAGTTCGCTAGATTATGCATCTGTATTTGTGGTACTCCAATCATCATGCAAATCATTTTTAAACGTTTTTAACAATTACAGAGTATTTCTTTGAAATATAAATTTTTAAATAAATACCGACAAGGATAGACCACTATGCAATTTAGTATAATTAATTGTTAAATGTGAATGGATAATTTGTATGTATACGAGCAGTAAACCGTTATAGTATTTATATCGTTGGATAGAACTTTGAGTGTCTCCTGTTTATTTCATGAATTACATTTGAATAATCTAATCTACAGAAAAGATTCTGAAATACAAACCCGTCTGTATAATCTAGAATCACAATAACATTGTTTTTTTATTGATAAAGTTTACACTACCATATAGATTTTTGTGTACCTATGTTTTGCATACTAAATCAACTTTATAGACCTCTACTAACAAGGGGTAAATGAAAAAAATGTTTTTGTACTACCTGACAGGGTATAAAAAAATTATGAAACTTTGCTATTTGAACCATCTCGATATCTATTACCATTTAGGAGTAACAAGGCTTTAAATAAAATTTATTAGATTTTTGAAGGTGGCTTTTACCCCCTTAACGTCAAAATCAGACGATACAAAAAAATAAGTGTCTAATGTTTGGCCCAGTACTACTTATATATACCAAGCGTCAAAAAAATCGGTGAGGTACACTTCGTGCATATCCGCTTTGAGCATTTAGGCAGTCAAAGCTTGAATTTCAAGTTCACTTCTAATCTTCCAATATCGTAAACAAACAACAACTAAATAATTTGTTATAATGGTCAAATTTACTAATCTAAGTAAATAATCATCTCGTTCAAAACGTTGAGTTATTTTGTAAATGAATAGATTCCCGAATGACGGCTATTACTCAAGATGAATGGTGCTTAATTTTGTATTTGTAAGGGCTTTTATGTACCGATTGCCGTTTTAAGTGATGGTAATTTTGAGGTCGGCGTATGCGTTTATTCTAGACGCTGCAGCTATTTAGAAAAGCGCTTTTCATTTATTTTATCCTTTTTTCATTCGATTTAAAAGAAGGGCGATAAAGATTTTACAACAAAACCATTTTTTGTTTGAATTTAATGAAGTGAGCTTTGTTTTGTGCAAACGAAGTTGTTTTAAGGTTTGTTGTGATTGAATTAATTTTAATGCCATAAACGTATTTGCCTTAATTAACTTACTCAGTCTAGACTGGATGTATTTCAACTTGTTTTTTTGTAAAACTAGAATTAAATAATTAGTTGAATTTCAAGCTAATTTGTAGTAGTACTTAGTTGGTTTTAGTAAAAAAAATATCAGACAACTGATTTATAAAGTTATTGATTGAAAGTGATTGGTCTGCGGTTATTAAAAGAAATGAACAACTATACGTCGGAATTTACTTACATATATTATTTATGTAGACCTAAAAACTGCTCAAGAAATTGTAATTACATAGAAATCCCAATCAGCAATGTTTTGTACATTGTGCATCAAACTTTACATGTTTCAAAATTATATGCGTTATTTTTTATTATTGTATTAGCTGTATTTCTGATTAATAGAATTCAAAATAAGATTGAAATTCCACTGATGAAAATCCACTTAGTTGCAGAGTTTATAAGGGCATTCCACAAAAATAGATAAAATTGGGAAATTTTTTAAAATACTTTTTCATCTAAAAGTGTGATTGCTTTTAGTTACCAGCTACTTAAGCTTTTGCATATTCACTTTTGACAAATTATATATGTCTTGAATGAACAAGTGATCAATAAGTCTAATAGAAATCATGCTACCCGTATTTCTGTATAAGAAGACTAGATCGGTTTAAAAAAGTAAACTGGGTCCCGTACGTGACATGAAAGATATCTGTTGTAGTTGTAGTTCTACTTTTACCTTTTTTCTTTAGATCAAGCAAATGGTTTGGTACCATCCATTTCTCAGTGGTAAAACTCAATTCTCAATAAAGGTGCATTTTTTGCCATGGTATCTTAGCTTCGTATTTAGGACTTTCGTATTATTTTGTCAAACTGCACTGTCTTTAATTAATAATAATTAAAAATGAGATACCACAACACCAACTACAGCGAATTAAGGAAGATGCAGGCAATGAACTTAACGTGAACTAGCAAGGTGACAGCGAGAATTTGACAAAAGATAGTGCACATGAATTAGCGAAATCAGTTTCTCAAGAAATGGAATCCGAGACCCATGTGCACGAAGCGCAACAAATCAACAGAATTGAGATAGAACAAGAAGTGATTAGTCAAAACGATAACTTAGGGACTGAGCTAGTAACTCGTTTGGTTTGGTGGACGGGTAATAATCCTAACAAAAGGAAACCAATCCCTAGATTGACTCATAATAAGAAAAACCTTGGAATTGTCAATGATATAAATGCAATCCTTCTAAAATATGTAAGCATTGAATCCACCATTGGAAATATCCATCTCTTGATTTAATGTGTTGCTTTTACCGTCAGTGATCTCGCTAGAACTGCGACATCGTTGAATCAGCCTCATAAGAAAAACCAAAAGCCTAAATGGCAAATTAGAATAGAGAAAAGAATACAGACTTTAATAGCTTGTATAGGTAGGTTAACGCAGTATTTGAAGATAAACAGATCAAAATCTCTTCTAAAAAAAATCAAACACTACAAGCATTTGGTGAAAGAAATCTTCGAAACATTTTAACAGTTTTTCCACTCTAAACGAGGTACCTCTGAAACAACTGATTTAAATGCTTCAGGCGATGAAACACACGCTTGCCACACATTTTATTTTTGATTTTTAGAAACAAGAAAAAGTTACTGGGCAATAAATCAGGCTAATATGGGCAATGAGTCATTAATGTGATGTTTTCATTAGGCAAAAAGTCTACAGTTCATTGTGCTGTATGCGCACTCGCATTGTCATGATGGAGGATGATTCGCTGGTTTAGGTGCTTCTTCTGGTTTCAGCGATAACTTCCAGCGAACAAATTAAAGTATACCAATCAGCATTAACTGCTGTACGATCCTCTAATACGAGGGTTGCTATTTATATTTTTGGCCTTTACGTTGTTGAACATAACCTCAACCACAACATTTTGTCATTTGAGTGCGATTAGTGTTGTTTGCAGTTAATTGAAAAGTGCATTCTCTAGTAAAAAATGGAATTGACCTGTGAACACTTTCGTGCAATTATTTTTCATAACCTTCGACGTGGATTATCACGACAAGGGTGCATCAATGAACTTAATACATTATATAGCGATGAAGCTCCATCCTACAGCACTGTAAAAAACTGGTATAATGAATTCAAACGTGGCCGATGTTCACTCCAGGACGAAATCCGTGAAGGCCGTCCAAAATCTGTCGTTGTGCCTGAAAACATCGATGCTGTGCGTGAACTGATTAAACAAGATTGTCATGTGGCATACCGTGAGATTGAGGCATCTTTGGGCATTAGTATGACTAGCATCAACAAGATATTACATGATCATTTGGCCGTAAAAAAAAATTTGTTCCCGTTGGATCCCGCATAACCTGACCAATGCTCGAAAGAAGGCTCGCGTCGACTGGTGCATTGAAATGTTGAAAAAAGTTGCGAAAGGTGCATCAAAGGCTGTGTATAACATCTGCACAGGTGACGAATCATGGATCTACGCATATGACACCGAAACAAAACAGCAATCAACTGTGTGGGTCTTTCAAGACGAGCCAAATCCAACAAAAGTTGTTCGCGGAAGAAGCACATCGAAGCAAATGGTTGCCTGTTTCTTTGGCATTACCGGTCATGTGGCAACAGTGCGTTAGAGCAACGTAAGACGGTCAACTCTGAATGGTACACAACCATTTGTTTGCCAGAAGTCATTGGAGAAATTCGGAAAACTTCAAAGAAGAGGCGAATCATTCTTCATCATGACAATGCAAGCTCTCACACCGCTGCTCAAACAATTGAATATTTAACCAGCCAGAAGGTCGAGTTGATGGGCCATTCACCATACAGCCCTAATTTGGCACCCAATGACTTCTTTTTATTCCCGTACATCAAAAACAAACTGCGTGGTCAACGATTTTCAACACCAGAAGAAGCCGTTTTTTGTTTCAAAACGCATATTTTGGAGCTGCCTCAAACAGAGTGGAAAAAGTGCTTCGAGAATTGGTTCAAACGCATGGAAAAGTGTATCAATCTTAATGGAGAATATTTTGAAAAACAATAAAACTAGTTTCGATCAAAAATACTTGTTTTTTCATTGTTAGGCCAGAAATATAAATAGCAACCCTCGTACGACACTTGCAACGTGATTTGTTTTCCCGAAGAAACAAGCAATCATTTCTTTAAAAACGCTTCGTGAACGTACCATGTTTTTGGTTTTGGTTCTCTTTAAAATTTCTATACAGTAAATTGCCGTTTGGTTTCAGGTTCATAGAAATATGTCTATGTTTCGTCACCTTTTATAATGTAATACAGAATTTGTATGACATGGTCGAATTGTTTAAGCATTTTCTTGCACCAATTCACAAGTGCCTGTTTCTGCGCATCTTTCAAATTGTAAGGGATCCAAAGACTGCAAAGCTTTCTTACATTCAAATAATCGTGCAAAATCGTATGCCTTTGTTTCGCCACAATGCCTAAGGATGCCTCTATCTCACTGTATGTTATATGCCGATCTGCTTTAATCATTTCACGCACGGCATTGATGTTGTTCGCGACAACAGAGATGCATGGACGATCTTCGCAAACATCGTTATCAAACGTTGGTTTTCCACGCTTGAATTCTGCGAAGCATTTGTAAACCATAGTTTCGTTCCCAAATAACGAATTAAGTTTTTCCACACATTGCTGCGGTGTTAACTCGTGTCAAAATCATTTTGCACAAAATTATTTTGTTAAATTTTGTTAAAACGAAACTGCTAGGTTTGAATTCAAACTGTTGACTGTATTGTTGATAACAAATGTCAAATTCTACAAATGTGACAATTGAAGAACGCTGGCAATACCAGGAGTACTCTATTCCGCAAATATAAGCAGTGTCCCTCGTAGTTATGCTAGAGGCTGTACATAGTGGACTTAAAGTCACCTGTTACAGCAATATTTTTGTTACTGCCCAACCATATTGTTTAATACATGCTTCAATATTTCTAGAAACATATCAAATTCTCCGGCTGGAAAAACAGATAAGATAAATAAGTTATGACACGGTACACAGATAGCACTTAATTCAATACAAGATTGAATACTTACATTGCATATGGTAGTCAAGTCACTTGCTTCTAAATATTTTTTTACAAATATGGCACTTCCTCTACCAGCGGTTGCTATTCTGCAGAATGATGAAATTAGTTTAAAATTTTTTATACAAAAAATACTAATTTCTTCACCCGTTCGAAAGTGTTTACCAATACACAAAACTTTAAAACTTTTCCGTGTAAGAATGCTAGAATATCATTTATGTATTTTATTTCGTATAAATCACAACTTTGTATGAAAGGTGCACAGGCTCTCGCTGTTATAATCTAGGTCGATGTATTTTGTTGCGAGACTGACTGAAAATCCTTAGATTTTTGTCGAAATGGTTTTAATAATATATTTATACCCCATATCTCTTTATTAAGGATTTTGTTCATACTATCGTAGTTTATAGACAACTTGAATGATTTATAATTATCAAGTTGAATCTTTAGTGGTTCTCAGAAAGTTACTTTTATCTGATTCTGCGCTCACAGTATTTTTGCTTGAGGGTTAGCCATGAATTTTATTTTTGTTAGGTTGTACATAAGAGGTATTTTAATGCTATTTTGTTGTACAGCATGGATAACCTTAAAATTAATCACTGTCACTGCATAGAATAAAACCTTGTCGCCATATCTATTACCTATATAAAATAAAAACATTTAAACAATTAGGATTTTCATAACAGTTTGATATTGTTAGTAAACTAAAGACATAAAAACTACTCAAGATGTTAATTCAATTTTTATATAAACCTCACAACCTTGCTTTTGCATAGGTGGTGTCATGTAGCTAACCTAAAATCGTTTAAAAACGCTAACTAAAATGTGAGACCAGTTTAAACTAAAAAACAAATGTTCACACTACTAAATTGGATAAATCTCCATGGCCAACCTATATGCAAAAAAAAACTGTGAATGCATAATAGAAACTTAATAATGTTATCTTTATTGTACTCTGGCTTAATACGCATAACAAAACATATGCTAATTTTGTTACACCTGAAATTACAGCCGATTCGTACGTTATGTTAGCACTATCAAGGTTTTGTTTATCAAACTAAATAAATGTACTTTAAACAAAAAATTCTCTCATTTAACAGATTATTTAATATAAAGTAAATAGTTTCAAACCAGCGCTAAACTACGGCTCGGTCTACATTTCTACTTTACGTGAAAAAGAGCCTGTCGTCTGTTTATTGTTACCCGATTGCAAGGTATTCTACAAGATTACTAGACTAATGGGCGCTAAGGACATTATCTTTTGGATTTGTAGACCAGGTAGGGTAGTACTTACAACGCATTATACCATTAATATGAACCCTTATGCCCCGAGGTACAAATAAAATTACACTTCAAGTTTGTGGACGGTTTGCAGCTGTTTTCTTTTGAATACACTTATTATTAAATCCTTTTAGGTAATTTAAAGGGTAGCAATTATCAAAGAGTATATACCTACAATTTTTGCCAAAAACGTATTTTGTTAAAAATTAATTTTAATTGGTAAATGCTCCAGAACACTTGCCTAGGGCCTACAATGCAATAGCGTGTTTTTTCTAAAACCTTTACAAAAACACAATGTATAAAAAATTTACATTGTTATTATTTTAAAATTATGACATAGCCTAAGAGTAATGAAAATTAATAGCTACTATCAACAATGTCAAAATTTTTAATGCAGTAATGATAACTCAATTATTTAATAAAGATTCGGTATTACTTGAAATTAGTATAGCTGTTTTATGTTTTGTTCAAAATGTATACTTTGATTATGAGGTAGACATTACAGCTAATGTTAAAAACGAAAAACTCTTAATAACGATGAATAGTAATTGTAGGTCAAAAATGTGGTTATGACACTGAAGATTGACTTGAAGAATTTGTTGTAATTAATAACTTACTTATAATTAGCAAAAATCAAACGCACACACAACGTAGAACATACAAACAAGAATCAACAAGAAGTAACCGGTAAATACATATCCCTGGGTAAATACGACAACGAGATGATGTAATTGAAAGAATGCAGCGTTGTCAAATTAAAAGTAGCCAAAGCAACAAAATAATCCTGGATGCTGCAGAGAACTATAATTAATTTCCAGAGGTAAAATATTAATACGTAGGTAAAGCTAAAATTATTGACAACAAGAAGCGTAATTAAATTTTTTTAAGATTTTATTTTAAATATGTTCAAAGTAATTCCCTTCGGCAATAATGCGCTTAACCATTCTTTCTTTCTTTCCACTTCTTAAAAGCTCCCAGCCACTGCTCTTACAAAATAATCGTGTACGGCAGCATCAATCTCTTCTTCAGACAGGAATTTCCTACCTTGCAAATTTTTCTTTAGTTCAAAAAATAGTCAAAACATGCACGTTGCCAAGTCAGATGAATATTATGGTCAGTGTTCTATTACTTTTATCTTCTTTTCAGCCAAAAACTGGAGAGTTACGTTTGTCATATGGGACGACGTGTTATCGAGATGCAGCATGATTTCCTTAGGTATTTTGCTGAATACTTCTGGTAAACATTTCTTGGTGTACCATTTAGCTGTAACTATTTTCTGTTCATCTAGCTTACTTGAACCGACCAGACTCGTACTCCTAAAAAAAACTGCAATGTTTTTTTTAGTAACAGCTATTGGAGAACGTCCTGCCCCTTTGTTTCGGTCGGCGGACGTCACTGAAGCTGACGTCCTTGCTCGAGCGCCAATATATGTGACGCGTTGTCTTACTGGTGCTCGATCGGTCGGTGCTTGGGTACCAGATTTTGTAAGGGGGTTTACTCCCCCACCTCGCCTTTAGGGCGGTCGGGCGAGGGCTTGCAGGTAGCTACGGTGGAGAAACGGTGACTCCAGGGGTCGGCTGCCTGAGAAATCCCTGCTATAGGTATCACAATAAATGAAACAACAATGTAAACCCCAAGCAATATCTATTCGCACGCCAAAATAAAATAATAAATATGTCCAGAAAGTAAATTCATTTTCTATTTTCCGCCGTTGCAACGATGCGATCGCAGTTCCGCGCATGCGCGGCAATGACTTTGTATCGTTACTAAGCGATTGACGCCATTTTGAGTTAGTTATCTGCTGTTATCGTGTCACAGTGCTTGTTTATAATGGCGAAGGTAATTGAAAATTCCGCCGATTGTGAGATTAGATCAGTGATTCGGTTTCTCAATGCGAAAAGTTTGAAACCAGTGGACATTCATCAACAGCTCTCTGAGGTGTATGGACAGAATGTAATGAGTTATTCTATGGTTGTGAGATGGGTAAAAAAATTCAACAATGGCCGTGTAAACGTGCACGATGAAGGAAGAAGTGGACGTCCATCATTGGTTAATAATGAACTTGTTCATGCAGTGAATGAAAAAATTAGAGGAAACCGTAAGTTTATGATTTCTCTTCTTTCTATGGAATTTCCCCTAATTTCACGATCCCTTCTTCATGAAATTGTTCATGACAAACTGGGATATCGAAAGCTTTGTGCAAGCTTGGTACCGAAAACTCGTACCGAGGATCACAAGAAAACACGCCCAGGTGCTGCTCTTGAATTTTTGACTCGTTATCACAATGACGGGGACCATTTCCTTAACATCGAAGCGGAATTTGACAACCCGGAAAATTATGTGCACAGTGTTTTGGGACAGATGTGGTGTTCTTTTAGTGGACTTTCTACCACGGGGCGAAACAATTACCGCTATTGCTTACTGTGATACGCTAAGGAAACTGCGTCGTGCAATTCAGAATAAGCGCCGTGGAAAGCTCACTAGCGGCATTTTGTTGATTCATGACAATGCTCGCCCCCACACTGCAAACCTTACACAGCAACTTTTGACTCAATTTGGATGGGAACAATTTGACCACCCACCGTATAGTCCGGACCTTGCTCCCAGTTACTTCTTCCTGTTTTTAAGCCTAAAATCAAACCTCGCTGGCAAGAAATTCAATGACGACGATGAGATTAAAGAACATGTTGCAACTTGGTTACAGTCACAGGCGTCAACGTTTTATGACGAAGGAATACAAAAATTAGTGCCAAGCTACGATAAATGCTTACAAAATGGTGGTAGCTATGTTGACTAATAGTTTTAAGTCTACAGATTCTTTTGCAATAAATTATTTTTCCTAATATACATTTGTTTTATTTTACTAGTAAAAATGAACTTACTTTCTGGACATAGTGATATTTACACAAGCAGATCTAAATTTATGCTTTACTCTAACCAAGCCATGCAGCAGCAGTACAATTGGGCACAGGGTGTACGGGTTCGGTTCGGGTACGGTGCCCAGCGGGAGTACGGGTTGGTGAGGAAACACGAAGTTGTCAATGAAGACGGCTCCTACTCGCAGCCTAGCCGTTGGTCGCACGCTCAGCTCCGGTAGAATATGGAATCGGAGTTATCAGTGAAGACGGCTCCTACTCGCAGCCCGCCGTTGGTCGCACGCCCAGCTCCGGTAGAATATGGAATCGGAGTTATCAGTGAAGACGGCTCCTACTCGCAGCCCGCCGTTGGTCGCACGCCCAGCTCCGGTGGAATATGGACTCGGGGTGGAGGTAGAAGAGAGACAGGTAGATTAAACGGTAGGGATAGGGCACTAACGCTTGAATACTCACTATCGTCGGCGGTTTTAACTAGAAGGAGAATTCGCTGAACTGGTCAATTTGAAGAGCGGCCAGGAACTGAGCTGAATTTAACTGCCTAAGCGGCACTCGGGTACCTGCTTATTTACCAGGGCCGTTTCCCCAATGCTGATAATTTATACATGGTGGGACGGCTTCGGTGATAACGAACGCAATGGGGACTAAACCACGGCTTGCGCTTGCAATTTATTAATAATATAAATAATGTAATTAATTATACAGCCCTCAACGAAGTTAATTTGTTAAGGATGTATCAGATACGGAGGAAAATGCATTTTATAAATTTACAATAATCGGGATGCAATCTCCCTTAAATCGGAGCTTATAACCAAGGAGCGGTATCAAATAGTTGATGGTATAGTAAAGTTGTCCGTATACCTGACCGCGATGCATTTAAACACGTTGAGTTTATCGATATTACTTAAGCGGACTAAACATGTGCAATTCGCGTAAAATTGTGACGTATTTTCTGCAAGATAAACGCAGGCCAGTGGTGCGACACATCTTCATTTTATTATATACATGTGTACGTACATTGATATAAAACTTGGTAAACGCTCCACCGCTGGCACGATCATATCACCGATTCTTTTCATGGCGCATCAACTAGCAGATACCGCCCCTTGCTTATAACATTTCAAAGCATACAAACATAAAAGTATTGCAATTACATAGTAAATAATAAATAATTAAATATTATTCACAACTATAAATGAAATAAAATTATATCGGAAACGTTTCCTCTAATATTAACATTCTGATATGCACAAGTATATCTACCAGGCCAGCCGGCACATGTACATAGTGATATCGAACAATAATAACTTAAACAAAAATATAGCAAATTAACAAATCGGTATTTAACTTAAAAATAAATTACAGTAACTTCTTTACAGTTTTGAATTTTCTATTAAATACGTTGAGGCGCACAAGGAAAGTACAGCAAGTACTACCAGTATTATTCTCTTCCTTATGCTTTTGATGGCTTCTCTACGTTTCTGGCATTGTTTTACAAGTGATAATCACAAAATTACTAGAATTGACATCAGCTCTCAAGAATCCATAAACTATCTCTCTGTAGATAAAATAATTATTTAACATACACGAACTAACGGGCAGGCGTCATACACAGAGCGCCTGACATCATGAATGCATAAACAAAACACTGATAACACAGAACATTCGTGAATATTAAATAGCGATCGCTTGTGGAAGAAGCATAAATAAAATAACGAGGTTGTCACTCCAGATGTTTTCTTGATTAGCTTTGGATTCAGTTAAATTTTTAAATAAACTTTAAGAAAGGCAAAATTCGCAAAGTTATTAACATCAAAGGTTACGTCTAAAGAACCTCTCAAGTATAAATTAATAAAACAAATACTAAAATAATAAATTTCGATTATTTAATCTGAACGTTATTAGCCTAGCAAAAATGATAGATTGCAACTATTTAACGTTTGTGGTAATAATTTAACAAATAGCAGATTTCAACTAGCTAATACACTATTACAAAGCTTTTCACTAATGTAAAATGACGTTACAATAACGTAATTCTTAATCAAGGTGAAGGAAATTTACATTGGCAAATAAGCAAGTTTACGGTTGCGAGACGATTTGTGCCAACGTTAATTCGTTTACAAGATACAGATTTAACGGTAAAATTATTTACTGTGATACAGGAACTAATCCAAAAGGTATCCAAGTTTGTGGCACAAATCACAACCACTTCACTTAACACTGGTTCACACAAAGCTTTTTATAAACTAACACAGAACATGTCCAGTGACGGAGCGACGGCTTCATGTACATGCCAGGACTGTAGATAAAAATATTTGACGGCGGTGTAATCTTTCTCGCCTTTAAAATGCGAAGCAGCCCAATTTGTCGCAGAAGACTTGACAAAAGTGTATAAACACAGGTTTCCTTTGGAATGCACGGAAAACGATATGAGAGCCGGGAAAATATAACTATTAAGAGTTCGGTGTGAGAATAGTTTAGTTAATCCGTCGATAAGACGAAAGTTCATTCAACCAACTAATACGGAAGTGACACATCTGGTAAATCCAGGGATTGTCGGAATATTTATTCGGTGAAGACAGAATTAATTCACGACGTGTTCAAACAGGATATATAGGCGGAACCTATGCGGAACCTATGCGGATGCTTCTCAAACACTTGAAGAGATCTCGAGACTCGTAAATTCTTTAAGTCCAAACCACTCACACAAGAACAACGTGGGGTGCGCGTGTCTTACTCGGCAACACATAGCAAAGCTCTCTTAAAAAACTGTCGTTCGGACTGACAATTCTCCAACCCCCAAGGGGTTGATCATGGGTCTTTCAGAACTCTCAACATAAGAAGCACCAATGAAGACAGCGGGAGGATAGGATGAAATCGGTTAGAAACCTTGAGCATTATCTTGCTGGCTAACTGACCAAATGCGATAATAAATTTTGCCCTGAACTAGGCAAGGTGACAGTTTTATGATCCTAACGAACATAAAACATTAGAAGAATAAACTTTTAAGGGAAAATTATCAGTAAATGTTTTATAAAAAAAATAAAAAACTAGAGGTAGTTTTATTATATGCAACGCTTTTATGCATTGCATTTAATAAGGGAAGAAAACATTTTCTTATAGAATTCCTGGTAGAACTAATTTGACAAAGCCGTAAGTCTAACAACATAAAAGATGTTAACGTGAAGTTTCTATTTTGTAGCAAAAAAAATAAAATGTAATTTTCAAGGAATAACATATGCAGACACAAAATTTAACACTAAGGGAAAATTTTATTTTAACATCGCTGGTCGATAAATTTCAGAAATAAATTTAACGAATGCATCTTTACTTATAGCTGCGAATATTCGTAACTTTTACTAACATGATTTACAAAAAAATTGAGACATGGAAATTAAGTTGGTTTTTTATTTCTTTAGCCACCTGTAAAACTGGACTAATTAGGTGTGAAACACGCTGTATAGAGAGTAGGTCAGCTGCTATAATCAGTCAGAGTCAATCAAATAAAAGGAGGAAAGTTACATTAAAATTTATGCGTACATAGAATCATCTTGTTTTATGTTTCATTATAACTGTTAATAAATTTGATATTACCTATAAAAACATTTTGGAGAAACAATGTCACAGCTCATTTTTTAAATGAATTTTAATTCGTATTAATTATTCAAAATCGCCTTACGTTCCCTTAGGAATTATATTTGCGTGGTTAATGTCAAATCAGATTTTGTATAATTGAATAATCCATATTTACGCAAAAGGCACTACATATTGATTAGCAGTTTTTATTATTTTTAAAAAGTTAAAAACATGAAGGGTTTTGTGGTTTTCCATAACAGATGTGCAGTCGAGACGAGACAAGATAAGACGGACTAACTGACAACCCTGACGGGATAGCAGCAAAAGTGCAAGGAAGCAATGTTAAATGCGTTGAAAACGAAAATTCTTTGACCTGGAAGGCTGACAGTAATACAATAAATTCTTTTTCCCAGAACAATTAAGTTTGAGTTTGGTAGTCATACTTTTAATTTTAACTTCCGCCTATGGAAAATCACAAAACCAGCTAGCTCCAGTTGTAAATGAGTTCATAAACTCTCTCCAGTTTTTAAATTTTACTTGGCTCTAATAATTTAGAAAAACTGAAACTAACAATCTAGACGTGCATTTTCAGGGTTGTCAAAGTTTCATTCGCTTCCGCTTAACACTTAAGGATAAAATATAAATGATGTGAACGTCGCATCGATAGCTCCGTCTAGGTTAAAACTTGTCTCATCATTAAATAAAATGCTGCTCAGGGATTATGAAATATTTTATAAATCTGTTGGTATTTTACACGGAATCTAGTATTTCAATATTATATTTCACTTCTAGTCTTGAGATAATTATAGAAGCTTACTTGTTAGTAGCAACTTACATTTTTAATTGCTACTACTAATTTCGTTATCAAAAGAGATTTGCAGCAGACATATAACTGCATGAAATAACTTTTAGTTTTAACTACATTATGTAGAACTAGAATCACTTTTGCTGAGTAAGTAAATAAAAAGTAAACTTTTCATGTGGCTACTTGGTGCATTCTCAATGATAAAATTTTCTTTTTTCGGTTCGATGCTGTATGTTAATCATTTTCAGTTTAATCACTAATAACATGGGGTACATTGGCTCTTATGTCCCTTAATACATGCAAATCTCTATTATTACGTTTATATCGTTCCACATAATGACTTTCTATAAGATTTTAATTAAGGGTCTAACCATTTTACCAAAGTTCGTTTAGTTATAGAGAGAACTTAATTTGAAAAGGCTTCTGGTGCTTAGATCTGTAGGGTTATAAGTTGTTTTATCAACTGACCAGCTAATTCTAAGCAAATTAAATGAACAAGCAAGTTTAATGAAAAGCTTTGACGAAAGATTAATTAAGCTTGAATATGGCAGACAAGGAGCCATCCCTAAAAATAAAAATGGCTAATGATCTTCGAATTATGGCCTGGAATGCAAACAGACTGCTACAACATCAGCAAGAATTACAAGCAGTCTTCGACATAGAAAAAATTGACATCTGTCTCATAAGTGAAACACATTTCACAAAACAAACACATATCAAATTTAAAGGTTATAAGGTCTACAACACCATACATCCAGAAAACACTGCTAAAGGGGGTAGTGCAATAATAATCAAAGAAAACATCCTACATTATGAAGAAATTGGAAACGAAACAGAAAAAATACAAGCTACTGCAGTCAATGTAAGAACGAAAAACTATCAAATAACAGTAGTGGCAGTTTACTGTCCACCAAAACATGCACTAAAACGAAACCAATATCCTGATATTCTAAACAGACAAGGTAATAGAATTATTATTGGAGGGGATTTCAATGCTAAACATATATCTTGGGGATCAAGATTGACTACGACCAAAGGCAAAGAACTTTATGAAGCTATAAAAGAGTATAAATGCGAAGTGATGTCTTTTGGAAGGCCAACATACTGACCGACGGACTACAATAAAATACCAGATTTGATAGATTTCTATATTGTAAAGAACATTCCTGCAAATTACATACAAATAAAAGAAGGTTG
The DNA here is from genome assembly GCA_011009095.1 of Ignelater luminosus. Classification (NCBI taxonomy): domain Eukaryota; kingdom Metazoa; phylum Arthropoda; class Insecta; order Coleoptera; family Elateridae; genus Ignelater; species Ignelater luminosus. The sequence continues at coordinate 50,954 of VTPC01090729.1, forward strand.
GGATATGAATTCAGACCATTCACCAATTATCTCAACATTAAGTCAAACTGTAATAGAGAAAGAAGCTTGCCCGATGTTAGTAAACAAGCACACTGACTGGAAAAGCTTTAAGATGAGTCTTGAAGAAAATATTAATCTTTCTGTACCATTAAAAAATGAGCAACAACTTGATGAAGACGTGGAGTTGTTTGTAAGAAATATACAGCAGGCAGCTTGGGAAAATACTCCTACACTTAGAAAAAGAACTGCAGGAAATAACTACCCAAAAGAAATTAGACAAATAATAACCGAAAACAGAAAACAAAGACGAAGGTGGCAACAAACAAGATCACCCCAAGATAAAACAAAGTTAAATAATCTTAGTCAACAATTGAAAAGAGAAATAAAACTGCTAAAAAATGACACTATTAACACATATCTGAAAGAACTTACCAACGATGGTTGTACATACTATTCTCTTTGGAAAGCAACAAAGAGATTAAAAAGACCGATCCTGCAAATCCCGCCACTAAGAATGGCAAATGGAAAGTGGGCACGGAGTAATCAACAAAAAGAAGAATTGTTTGGAAATCATCTAGAAAAAATCTTTCAAAACAGCGAAGAATTAGCAGAAGAATTAACAACAGAAAATTCAATACAAGAGAAAAAAAGTATACGACTCACCTCTCCAAAAGAAATAATCAATGAAATTAAAAGTAATATAAATCCAAAAAAATCTCCAGGGCTCGATTTAATAAGGGGAAATACTCAGAAATCTGCCTAAGAAAGCCATAGTAAAATTAACAAACTTAATAAATGCATCCTTCAGACTGCGATATGTGCCAAGTTTGTGGAAAATCGCGGAAGTGATTATGATACCAAAACCTGGCAAGCAACCACACGAAGTGACATCATACAGGCCTATTTCCTTATTACCAGTAATTTCAAAATTATTTGAAAAATTACTACTCAAAAGGTTAAAACCTGTTATTGAGAGACAAAAATTAATACCAACACATCAGTTTGGATTCAGAAACAAGCATTCCACGATTGACCAAATCCACAGAATAACAAGTATTATTGAGAAGAGCCTCGAAGAAAAAAAAAATTTGTTCTACAGTCTTTTTGGATGTGGCCCAGGCATTTGACAAAGTTTGGCACAAAGGGCTAATACACAAGTTAAACTCATATTTCCCAGAACAGTACGTAGAAATATTACATTCATATATATCCGATAGATTCTTCAGAATAAAGCAGGAAGATGCCTATTCTCAACTGAAAGAAATTCAAGCGGGAGTGCCACAAGGAAGTGTCCTAGGTCCGGTTCTATACCTGCTATATACTTGTGACATTCCACAACCAGAAAATAACACAATAGCCACATTTGCGGATGACACTGCTATAATGGCAATTGGAAATAATAATGAAGAATCAACTGAAAAACTACAAACCGCTATTCAAGAAATACAGAAATGGACAAAAACATGGAAAATCAAGCTGAATGAAAGTAAGTCAGTACATGTAGATTTTACAAACAAAAAAATAGAACCAATACCAGTAAACATTAATGGTCAACAAATACCCTACTCAAACCAAGCTAAGTATCTGGGCATGACCCTAGACGCAAAACTGCGATGGAAGCCTCATCTCAAAAAAAAAAAGAAGAGCTAAACCTAAAATACAGAAAAATGTACTGGCTGATTGGTAGGAATTCCACCCTGTCTCTGCATAATAAAATTTTGTTATACAAACAAATACTTAGACCAGTTTGGACTTACGGAATTCAGCTCTGGGGCTGTACCAAACAAAGTAATAAAACAATTATACAACGAGTCCAAAATAAAGTATTGAGAAGTATGGTAAATGCACCTTGGCACTCTAGAAACAGCGACCTCCATCGAGACCTGGAAATGGAGACTGTGGATGAAATTATCACAAAATTTGACAGACAACATGAAGAAAGACTTCATCAGCACGTGAATGTTGAAGCCATCCAGCTCCTTGACAACACGCAACTAGTGAGAAGGCTCAAAAGACTTAAACCTTTTGAGCTAATTTGAATTAGTGTTAGAGTCAGTGAAAAGCAGAGAATGGTGCGGTAGTGTACACGTCAGGTGTAGTTTACTTAGTTAAAAGACAGCTGAACATTAAGGACACTGATGAGTATATCTTAATTTAAGTTTTTTCAAATAGTAAGCTAGGTTAGAATAAAATTGCTCATTGGTCATAATTGACCAGATTGTAATACTAAGAAAATAATAATAAAAAAAAAAAATTTTTTAGTTATGTTACTTAAAAATGCGACAAGAATTAATTGTTTTGATATTAGGGTAGATATTTATACTCTAATAAGCAAAAATTTTAATTTAGAGACTTTTATTTGCTAAAACCCTAAAGCTGTCGTTGCTGTCAGAGAAAAGACTTAATGGTAGAAGTTGTAGAATTATCTCCTCCTAAATGAGAAGAGGTTTCTTCACATATCACTCAGGTCGACCTGCTTTTATGAGTAATTTGCAATTGCAGTCTTAAAGCGCAGTTGGCACGGAATGATTTATCGATAATCTGCATGCTAAAACTTTAGGTTGTTATTAACATTATCAGAACAAAATATAAAACAAATGCTGCTTAACAAAAGTCCGGTTCCTTCGAATTTGTAACGTCTTACTAAAACGATTTTCTGTCTATTTGACATCTAATGAATTTAAAATGCGGATTTTCTACATTTTCAGGCAACACACGCCTACATTTTGTATTTACTTCGCATTGCCTTAAATCCTATTATGTTCCTTACTTGAAGGAAACAAAGGAAAACTTTAGCTTGCTATTTTCAGAAAATTGGTTGTAAGAAAGAACAAATGAAAAACTGACTACTATTTAGAAGATTTGTTCTAAATACTCCGCTGTTGTTTCTACACTAGTGCCATTAATGTAATTGCTTCGTTACCTTTTAAAAACTTTTCGTTTCTTGAATAGTAAGGTTGTGAGTTAGCGATTGTTGAAATACGAATATAATAAAACATACTTACCGTTTGTTTTAAAGTTCTACCAAGTTTAATTGAATTTGTAGAGATTAAAACCTACCGTTGTGAAATCCCTTGGGTAGTCTGATTTTACAGCTCATAACTTATAAATAATTTAATACGTTCAAAGAAGTATCGGAGTAAATTTCCCACGAAAGTTATCGTTCAATTATTGTGATGTATGTTTATAAACTCTGGGGTAGTAAAAGGGTAAGGAAACTTATATTGATTAATAAAGACGAGCTAAAGATAGGGTACGAAGGAACATAATAATTTAAGAACTTTCTAACGTGTTCTAGACAAATCGGAAATCTCTACGTCTAGATACTTTCTGTCGTGTTATAAGGTTTATGAAACAAGTAAGAATAAACTTAAAAAAATTATTGCGTACGAACATGTTGATTAATCTTATCTCCAAACCTGCCAAATAGATTTTGAACTGAATCTTGTAATGCGTCTATGAGAAATATAATTATTTACTTACATAAATTATTAAATCTTGTTATGCTCTATACCAAAAACTATTTACCCATAACTATATTCCACTTTCTAAATCTAATGAATTATTGAAACGTTAAACTGAATAATCAGCCTATTAACTAGATTTAATCCTATAATTGCTCATTAATAATTACTACAATCACGTAATGCTACAGAAAGCATTATTAGGTGTTGCTTCAGCATGTTATGATTTATTTTAGACAAATTTGCATTCAGCTGCCTAAATAATGTAATAATCACAGTTTATGAAATTAATAAACACATATGTGAACGTTAAACTACGTTTCTAAAAAATATCAGCTGTATTGTAAATGATATAGTTGATAGCATACTTATCGAAACAGTATACAGTTGTTTTGATTTTGTTACAATTTCTCAATTGTTTGGATATTGTGACGTGCGCCTTACCCCAAGCCTATAATTTCCAGGATTTGTTATAACATGTCAGTAAATCCTTTACTTTATATGATATGAACGGCGAATTTTGCAAAAATGTTTTCCTGAGATTTGTGATGGATTTGGTATGGAAACAAATAAAAATACAGGATGAGACAGCTGGGACTACTATGAAAATGTTCATTTCACAAACACCTCTCTTAAATATTTTTCCCGATTAATCAAACACTGTTTTAGCTTTGGATATTTAATTTATATTTTCTAAGATGCATCTTTTAATTTGTTATTGAAGTTGAAATATACGGTGATCATTTAAATATTACTACAAAATTATTGCAAATTTTTGTTGAAACTATTAAAATAAATAACATACATAGTTAGGCTTGTTGGGGGTTATTGATTTGTTAAAGATTTATTCTTTCGTGGGCTGCAGAATTAAGTTTAAGATATATCAAGTTTTTAATTTTTTTACATCTAATACTTGTACGAGGATAGTTGCAGAAATTTTTCGAAAATACAAGAAAAATAGTTTGGCAATGGTAATGGCAATAAATGGTTTAATAGTTTTTTAAAATAGTCCCCTTAAACTTTATACATTTACACAACTAGGCATGTCGGGATGATAGGCCAGAGGCGATTTTTGTTTTTGCAATAGAATTTAATTAGAAGTAAAATAAACTGAGATAACGAAGTGCATATGTATACAGAAGGTTGCAACAGCAATTATACCATAAAGGCCAGTACTTTCATACTAAAGCAACAAAGCAAATGATAGTTGTAATGGTACTTTACAACATTGAATTTTAGTTCTAAATTCTGTTTAGAATTATTAATTTAGTGTGCATTTATTTGTCGCTCATGATAAAGAATTTTATTTCTTTTTTTATTGTACGATTGTTTGGTTTCTAGAGTATTTCGTGTTGAAACACGATTGTGTTTTGTCTCTCTAGAGTCTAGACAAATTGAGTTCTTAGAATCCCGGTCCTAAGAGGGTTGTTCACGGACGTTCAAGCGAGTATTACAGTGTGCTAGCCTGCCCTGGAAATTTTATATTCAAGGTATAGCCCAGTCAATGAGTTAGGAGAATAAACAAAAAACACTCAGCAGAACTCTGAAAACTCTATCTTGCAATGAATTCTATTTATGATCCCAAGGTCATTCATGACTATTGAGACTTTCCCCCGTCCCCCATCTGCCCCAAACTCGCGAAAGCAATTCTTTTAACCAGCCCCTTTCTGGAGATTTTTTTATTTTTGAAAATGTATAAATTTTAGCTCAAAAATGGCTTCTACGAGGTTTTCTGGGTTGCTGATCACGAATCCGGTATTCGTTTTCCGGAAAAGTGAACCTGACCGTTGAAAAACGGAGAACTTGGCCTAATTTCTGAAAGAATTTTTCTTGTTCATGAAAATTTTAAATTTTAACTCGAAAATGGGTCCTGGGGTGTTTTTTTGGTCGCTGATCAAAAATCTGATATTAGTTTTTCAAGAAAACCACCCTGGCCGTGGAAAATCAAAAGCGTTTGCACAATTTCTGATAAAGTTTTGGAATTTCAGCTCGAAAATGGTTTCTAGAAAGTTTTTTGGGTCGCTGATCACAAATCCCGGAAATCGGCATGAAACACGTTTTGTTTTGAAAATTTTCCAATGATTTGCCATGGGGTTTCCGCGATTTTCACTGCAACAGTGAAAACTGGTTCCAAACATGTCGACTACATCGAAAACGAAATGAACTGCCACGTAAGAACGGTTAAACATGAGAAAAATTAAGAAAATTGCAAAATCTTCCAATTTGCTACAGCCAGGATGGCTTTTCCGGAAAACCTATATCGGATTTGTAATCAGCGACCCAAAAGACTATCTAGAACCCATTTTCGAGCTGAAATTCCAAAATTCTTTTAGAAATTGTGCCCACGTTTCCGATTTTCTATGGCCAGGGTGGTTTTCTCGGAAAACTAATATCCGATTCGCGATCAGTGACCAAAAAACCCCTTAGGACCCATTTTCAACTTAAAATTCAGAATTTACACGAACAAGAAAAATTTTGCCAAAGATTAGGCCAAATTTTCCGTTATTCCACGACCACGTTCACTTTTCCGGAAAACTAATGCTGAATTCGTGATCAGCAATCTAAAATACCTCCTGGAAGCCATTTTTGAGCTAAAATTCACACATTTTCACAAACCAAAAAAATCTCTAGAATGGGGGTGGGTAAGAGGGTTGATTACGCGATTTGGGGCAGAAGGGGGGCAGGGGGAAAGTCTCAATAGTCATGAATGATCTTTAGGTCGTATAGAACTCATTGCAAAAGAGTTTTTTAGTTCGAGTGTTTTTCTTTATTCGGCCTTTTTTCTCAGCGTATTGACTAGGCTAATAGGGGACGTTGTTAATTTGTTTTCGATTGAGTAAGAATTTGTCTTTGGCTTCCGTAAAAATCACGTTTCTAGGCGGAGCCTAATGTCTCAAGTCAAGCTTGCGTGGAAGAAAGACGCGCGAGAATCGGAGAGAAGCTTTTAGATCAGCAGCGCAAAAGTGTGTAAAAAGGACTGCAATAGTGCATTACAAGTTGGTATGTAGTTGTTTACTGAACAGTTTCGTTTTTCGATTTATGGAAAAGCTCCTGAGAGTAGTCTTGAGATTTCAACAATCACTAATGCTAGTAGATTTTAAATAAGAGCTTGTACTTGCTGCGTTTCAGTTTTGTGTGGACCGCCAAATAGTGGGACTCTTAAGAACGGTCTCAGTACCGGATAGTTGACACCGCGAACCCCGTAGTGTGTATGTATCGAAGTTATTTTGTTATTTTGCTTCAAAAGCATTACCAAGTTTCAGTTCGTCTGTAAGTACATGGCACTGTTTTTGGGATGTTGAGAACACCTGTAGAGTTAATGTGTCGGTATTGCCACTAGAGTATGCCATTTGCTGGTTGTTATCTTGGTTGAGAACACTATCGTCTATATGTTGTGCCAATTCTAAACCATCGCCGTTGATATCATCAGGATTTTGGTTTTCAAGTTCTTTCCATAACCTACACAGTAAAAGTCTTCAGAATCTTGGGGTAAATTCTTTTCTTTTTTTTTTATTTTGTCTTCTCCAACAGAGTCTTTAAACCTGCTATACGTTATTACATTATATTTACAGCTTATTTGCCGTTCAGCATCTGTACTATTTTCAACTGTATTTTTTGAGTTCTTTCCCAAACACTTTAAGTATCTACTGCATTTGGGTCAAATGGATATACCCCATATGCACGAAACCCGTTTTTTATCGTTTCGAGTTTGTTATGTTTTTCTATCACGGTTTTCCGAATAGGCGCAAACTTCTCCTCCGTCAGTAAATCATTGGGATTATTTTTTTTCCATTCTTGGACACTTTTCCTCCATCCGTCTTTTAGAGGCTTAAATGCTGCGGCATCTGCCGACTGGAGAAATTGGGTCGCGTTAAGATATAAACATGTTAGAATTATACCAAACTCTGTACACAATTTACTTAATCTGTACGTTAGGTGGGTAGTGTAACCGTCTGCAAAGAGAACTACAAAAAAACGGAATACATAGTTTCTTAAAATTGGGGTATAAAACACTAGAAACATATTGAAAAAATATCTCGGCTTTCATCTATCTACTCTTGCTTAAATCAATGCCCCGTTCTTTAGGCGCGGGGTTTAAAGCATCTGCTGGGAGCCTCTTGTAGGGGTAAATAATCATAGGTGGTGTTAATACCCCTGATGCTGTAAAAGTAAACATCACAGTTAATGTGGCCTTCGATGATGCGTGCTCAATTTCGTATACGTTTTTCGGTTTTTTTATATTTTGAACAGAGTTGAAAGTTTGTTTCACCTTCGTTTAACATTATTATTATTATTTAATATTTCTTCTAACCCTTCGGATGTTTAGATAATTATCGATTTCTTTAAACCATTTTCTAATGTCATTTAAAGAAATGCTGAAACTAGCTGCTGTTGCTGTTTCCAAAGTTCTCATGGAAAGATCCAAGTGACAACGAAGAAATGGTTTATACCAGCCGTCACCTGGAAGATTATCTTTCAATGAATTATTTCGCGATGTTTTGTCTAAAAACTCCTTGACTGACATCTGAAGATCTTGTTTGTGCCTAGAGAAACCTTTGCTCTGATTTTGAATGATCCATTCTACCAAAACACTTTCCTCTTCTTCGATCAAAACAGGATTTGGTCCAATACTAATTTTCTTAAATTTGTTGCTCCTTCTGAATTGCAATGTTGCCCATGGTATTTTAAATGTTTTTGAGGCTTCTCTGAGAGGTAAACCATTTTTGATAACATTCAAAGCTTCGTTAATATCTTCAGCATAATTTTTCCGATAACCACTAACCCCATTGATGAGTAAGAAATAATTTTCCAAATTTTACCTACTCCCAGAAAAGCAATAGTTCAGTTATGGACCATCTTATAAACGTAATTATTGGCCACCGACCAACGACTGTTTCGGATGCTACTACTTAATTTTAGTCCTTAGAATATGATTAGGATATAACATTAATTAATATAGTCGTGGTTACAGTATACAAACACTGAGGTCAATAACTATTTCTGTGCATATACATCAATACTATTATACGTCCCACCTAAATATTTTTATAAATTATAGGTTAGAATGTTTATCTATCAGTGAGAAAGCCTATTTCATGCCTTATTAATAACCCTACACAAAAACCATTACTCTAAATTCTCTAATAACGTAACTTAACATACCAGTGCAGAACATGTCCTAAACAAATTCTTAAAAATTAAACAAAAATAAGCAAGCTTGCGCCAATGCTACTATTCAATGAAAAAATTACTAAAGGTAGTACTACCAACACAAAAAATAATATACAGTGGTATTAAAAGCTATTAGCAGATGAGACCACTAATAACTGAAATGTCCCTAGTTCCTGTGAATTCTTAAAAATAACAATTTACTTTTCATCGGCTAGTCACTGTCACGTGACCGACGACTGTACCGTTTACTAGTTATAACTGCATTTATAGAAATTGCACAAATTAATTGGGAAAAGCAGTGTAACCATGCAAAGCATCTTGCAGAAGAAATGTAGAAGGCTCGTGGTTTAACTGATGAAGTTGTGAAGAATTTAAGTTTCACTATAAGTACAGGTTTTTCAGAAGAAGATTAAACTAGTGGCGATGGTGAATGTTCAAAAAATGATGATGATTTAATATGATCATTTAATAAACAAGCTTGTTAATTAAAATAAGTAATATTGCACATGTATATTTTGATTTTTTCTCAAGTGACATTATTCTCACTTATAATATATTCTCACTAATAATTTTTTCAAATGCATTCTAGTAATGTATTAATTAGCCCGAGTGGAACACGAGAGCCTAATTACATTATTGAAGTGCATGAGAAAAAATTTCGGAAAATTGTACAAAGGCGGATTCGGTAAGAAAATCGTACAGATTACAGAAAACAGTGACACTATCTTTGTTTAGACAATTTCATCTAAATTAATGTATGAAGATGTAATAGAAAAATTCTTAGCAACCTCAGTAACGCGCAAACATTGTTAGCCATTGCAAAATTAAAAATTTGTTATCAGAATGTCGCGCTTTGGTGCAGTATGTTTACAAAAGATCGACCAAGCAGTGAATGGTTCTCAACCAATAAACACAAAAAGAAGTAAAGCCTCTCTATGGGCTCAATTTTTGATGTTTTGTAAAAAAAAAATATGTACTAGAAGAATCAACATCCAAAGAAGAGTTAGGCAGCGTACTTAAAGACTGAGCTTTCAATATGAAAAGAAAAGATGGAAACGACTACAAGGAAAGTGTTGTCAAAATTATGTGGAATTTGACGGCGAAGCAGCTCCAAGAAATGTGCTATCCAAAATTTAATTACAAGTGTAATCCATCTGGAGATATTGAATTTAGTGATGCCAGAGCTGCACGAGACGCAAGGAATTTGGAAGCAAATGCGACAAAGAGAAAAGTGAGCTCATCTGCTTTTACAACTGAAGAATTATCTAAAGTGGTATCAATATGGGATGAAAATACTCCTGAAGGTCTGCTGTTGTTTCACATTATCGGATACGAGTTGGCCTGGCGTGGGGGCAAAGCGAGTATTCTGCTGTCTGCAGCACTTTTTGGAAGAAAAAAATAACATGGATGTAAATACAGGCCGCATAGAGTACAACCCTATATTTACGAAACATAGTCAAGAGGATCAAAAAAATTAGCCGACAGCAAATAGTTAACTATGAATAACGACAATTCCGATGTCTTTTCAGTTCGGTAAATACACTATTTTAGTATACCTCATCTTTGAAGAAAATGTTTTCTTTTAGATTGCTAAAAAAACTTCTTGAAAAAATAACAAAACTTATTTCCACTGACAGGTTACTTCTAACACCGAATGCAAATTGGAAGAATAGTTTATTAAAGGGATGGTGCAAAAATACACCTGTGGGAAGAAATCAGATTTCAGTATCACTACTTGTTTGACCCCATGAAAGTAATTTTATTAGTACTTCACTTCAATTCACTTTTTTTTAAACAATTATTTCATTATAATATACACACCTTGAGGCATGTTGTAGGACCTTTCTTTCAAAATCGAATTTTTGCCCATAATTTGGTTTAAACTGATAAAAGTGTGTGTCATTTAGATTTCTGTATAGTAACTAAATGTGAAAAAAGTGAAAGTTGTTATAGAAGAGAAATTTATATTCCTTTTATTTTATGATCAGTTTTGGAAGATCATTTTGGGAGTGTAGAAAAGTTAGTACTACTATAATATTATAAAAGGCTTTGAATTTTGTTAGAGAATAAGAACAAAACAAATGTTATTCTATTTGTATTGTGCATGTATGTTTTGTTTTGATACACCATGTATTAAATTATAGTTTTGTTTGTTTTAGTTAATGTGCATGCATGACGTAATCAGTAGTGAAATGTCATAAATAGTTATGTTATGTTGCTTTTCTAGTGTGTATGTGCGTATTAAATGAATAAAACCGATATTAAATTATAACAGGTTATGGGCCCAGAACTCAGATACTCGTGATTTTGTTGTGTGTTTGTGTGCACCGTAATAAATAAATAAATAAAAATGCAACAAAAGTCGCCTACAATTGCGAATGTTTCATCGCGAACATCACTCACGCCGATTTCGTCAAGTTTACCCGCGATTGACAAATTAGTTGGTCGAGAAAACTTTAATACGTGGAAGTTTGCCATGAAAACATATTTAGAGCACGAAGAGTTATGGGATTGTATAGAACCTAGTGAAGATACGGTTGTTGATTCGCTTCGAGATAAAAAAAGCTAAAGCAAAAATTATATTATCAATTGATCCTGTAAATTATGTGCACGTACAGTCCGCGATTTCAGCACAAGATGCTTTGAACAATTTAAATAATGCATTCGAAGATACGGGATTAACTAGAAAAGTCGGTTTATTAAAAACCTTAATCACAACTCGCCTTGAAAATTGTGATTCAGTTGATGAATACGTGAACAAAATTATTACGACCGCACATAAACTTAGTGGTATAAATTTTGAAGTAAGCGACGAGTGAGTTGGAACACTTCTTCTAGCCGGTTTACCAGAAGAATACGGGTCTATGATTATGGGTATAGAAAGTTCTGGCGTAAATATTACTGCCGATTCTATAAAGGTAAAATTACTTCAAGATGTGAAGACTGCAAGTATAAAAGGTGAGAATAGTGCCCTAGTGTCAAGAGGAACAATTAAAAAGGATTTTAAAAAAGGGACCCCGATGTTACGAGTGCAACAAGTACGGTCATTTCGCGAAAAATTGTTTTAAAAGAAATAATAATAATAAACATAATAATGTTAAACGGTCGTCGAATAAAGCGTTGCTAACAAAGGTAGTGATGTCAACCGGTAATGTGAAATCAGATAATTGGTACATTGACTCTGGTGCTACCGTGCATGTTACAAATGGTACATATGGATTGATTAATGAGAAGCCATGTGAGAGTAAGGAAATATCGACTGCCGATAATGGCAAGATTCCTATAAATCGAATGGGTAACGTTGAATTAAAAATCATGATTGATGAAGTTATCCATACAGTCACTGTAAAAAATGTCATGTATGCTCCTGATATTTCTACAAATTTATTATCAGTGAGTAAGATAACTGAATTAGGGCACACAGTTATATTCGATGCTCACAAATGCAAAATTTATGATAGTGGAAATAATTTGATTGCTAGTGCTACCCAAATTAATGGCATGTATCAGTTAGATCGACCACACGAGAGTGTCAATGTAGTTAGTAAAGAAGATTCCTTTCAAAACTCCGTTCTGTGGCACAATCGTATGGGTCACCCAAGTAAAAACATTTTAAAAGGTATTGACTCGTGTGTCTCATGTGCTAAAGGTAAACAAGCTCGTTATCCGTTTAAAATTAACGATTCCGGCATAAAAACAGTGCAACCTTTAGAACTTATTCACTCTGATGTGTGTGTGCCATTAGAAGTTAAATCGATTGGAGGATCCAAATATTTTGTTACGTTTATAGACGATCATACCCGAAAAGTTTTTGTTTACTTTATTGAGCAAAAAGGTGAAGTACCTGAAGTGTTTAAAAACTTTAAAAATTATGTTGAAAATCAAACTGGTCTTAAAATTAAAATATTGCGCACGGACAATGGAAAAGAGTACGTAAATGAAGGGCTTATAAAAATTTTGCGTAATAGTGGTATCAAGCACGAGACAACTATTCCTTATTCACCGCAGCAAAACGGCTTAGCTGAAAGAATGAATAGAACGCTAGTTGATAAATCACGTTTTCTACTATATACTGCAAATTTGGACAAACGTTTTTGGGCTGAGGCTGTCAACACAGCTGCCCATATCATAAACCGTTTACCAACCAAAGCTTTAGAAGACATGACTCCTGAAGAAGCATGGTCGGGTAAAAAACCAAATTTATCGTACCTCAAAGTTTTTGGCTGTAGAACTTTGGCGCATATACCCAAAGAAAAAAGACGAAAATTGGATGTAAAGTCTACCGACTCAATATTTGTGGGATATTGTGAAAATTCAAAGGGTTACCAATTATATAACCTAAAGTCGCAGAAGATTTTCACAAGTCGTGATGTAATCTTTTTGGAAGGCCAATTCATAAAACAAGATGATGAACAGTTTAAAAGCAAAATCTTTTTACCAGTTACGGAGAAACGTATTTGGTCAATATAGAAAATGAACCAGAAACAGTAGAAGAAGCCTTGAGCTCTCCAGAAAAAGAAAAATGGTTAACAGCAATGAATGAAGAATATAAATCACTTTGTGAAAATGAAACATGGGAACTGGTAAGATTGCCCGAAAATAGAAAAACTTTGGATGTAAAATGGGTTTTTAAAAGAAAAACAAATAATGAAGGAAAAATCGAAAGATATAAAGCCCGATTAGTGGTGAAAGGCTGTGCTCAAAGAAAAGGACTGGATTATGACGAAACATTTTCACCAGTCATGCGTCATGGCTCCCTACGTTTACTTCTTGCATTAGCAGTAAAATATAATTTAGATATAGATCATATGGATGCTGTTACTGCATTCCTTCAAGGAGATCTTGAAGAAGAGGTGTATATAAAACCACCTGAAAAACTCAAAAATCAAAGAAATATGGTGTGCAAGCTGAAAAGAGCGATGTATGGTTTAAAACAAAGTGGAAGGGCCTGAAATAAGAAGTTAGACAAAACTTTGAAAGATATTGGGCTCAAACAGTCAAAGAAAGATCAATGTATTTATTACGAAAAGAAAAACAAAAAAATAGTCATAGTAGCAATTTACGTGGATGATATATTAATTCTAAGTAATGACAGTAGAAGAAAGACCAAAATAAAAGAAAAATTATAGAAGCAATTTAAGATAAAGGACCTAGGAGAATTAAAAGAATGTTTGGGAATTCGAATAACAAGCGATAGAAAGGAAAAGAAACTGTGGATAGATCAAACAAAATATATACAAGGAATTTTAGAAAAATTTAGGATGTCTGATTGTAATCCAATTTCAACACCTTTAGATGTAAATCAGAAATTAACAAAAGATATGGGTCCTAAAAGTAAAATAGAAGAAGAAGAAGTTAAACATATTCCATACAGGCAAGCAATTGGTTCTTTAATGTATTTATGTCAAGCTACTCGCCCTGATCTATCATTTGCCGTTGGATTATTGAGCAGGTTTAATCATTGTTTTGGTAAAGCACACTGGTCTGCTGTAAAAAGAGTGTTCAGATATCTAATGGGCACGAAAGATTGGAAGTTAGAATATTCATGTGATGACAGTAATGATTTGATTGGTTACAGTGATGCTGATTGGGCGAACGATAGTGATGACAGGAAGTCAATAACTGGCTATGCATATATATTTCAGAATGGACTAATTAGTTGGAATAGCCGTAAGCAGCCTACAGTGGCGTTATCTAGCACAGAAGCCGAGTATATGGCACTCTCTGCGGCCACTCAGGAATCAATTTATTTGCGAGACTTACTGATCGAAATTTTGCCAAATTTCGAAAATAAATCTATAATTATACGATGCGACAATAAAGGGGCTATCAACTTGGCAAATACCGAAAATTGTAAACAACGAACTAAACATATTGATGTTAGACACCATTTTATAAGGGTAAATTTGGAAAAGAAGACAATCAAGTTAGAACAAGTTGGTACAAAGAACATGTTAGCAGATGTGTTCACCAAGTCATTGCCAGCACCAGCTATGAAAACTCTTGTAAAAGAAATGCGAATGCGAAATCTTTTTTGTTCTGCCGGGAGTGTTAGAGAATAAGAACAAAAAAAATGTTATTCTATTTGTATTGTGCATGTATGTTTTGTTTTGATACACCATGTATTAAATTATAGTTTTGTTTGTTTTAGTTAATGTGCATGCATGATGTAATCAAGTAGTGAAATGTCATAAATAGTTGTTATGTTGCTTTTCTAGTGTGTATGTGCGTATTAAATGAATAAAACCGATATTAAATTATAACAAATTTCATTTAAAAGGCTTTTTACTTCACCTAATACTTCAAATTTCTTACCACTCAAATTTAAGCTACATAATTTTATTTAAAAGTCATCCCACATTACATTATATATCCCAGATTTAGTTAAACACATTAGATTAGGTGACACACTAACCCCATATGCAAAAATGATATGAGACATAATATGACCCAGATGGAGAATACATGAGCAGCAGAGAATCAAGTTTTAAATTCTGATAATCTTAACCATCGTAACGTACATGCGGTAGTTTCTGTTTTCAAATAAAACTGAATTAAGTTAAGCAAAAAAAGAAACCTCCGAAAGAGAGAAAGCAATGAATCATAATGTCAAACTCTGAAATATGTGAAAATTGCTTCGACTTCTTGACCACTACCAATCTATCACTATCAAACAAATTGTATAGGGCAGGCAAGATTTGCAGTTGTCGATCTAACTACATAGCCCACGATCGTGCCACTAATTTTTGATTACAGATTTGCTTTTGTGAAACTTATATACGCAGACTTACAATTAATGTAATTGCTATAAGGTGATAACTACATAGGCAGATTAAGGAGAATTGCTTTTGCAATAAAGGGTGGGGTGCTTTACGCTTCTGTAGAAACATGGGGTGGTCTCTAACTTAAATTAATTGTGTAGCACGTAAGGAAATCTAACATTTATCGTAAACTTAAATATGCAATCACGGATTAATTAGAAGGTTTGGAATGAGATAATTATCGATGCAGCGCAGTGTTTTGCATCGGTTCATTTGTTGAAAGCTTAAATAAAAAAATAAGCAATGTTTATTTTTTAAAAAATATGTATGATCAAAAAAAATTTCTTAAAGACGAATAGAGACATTCAATATTACATTCTTGCACCGTCTACCTTTACAGTTTTGATCCATTTCTTATAAATATATTTTTCAGGTACCACTTTACTGTTTTATAGTTTACAATTTTCATCGGCTGTCATACTTGCCATCATCGTAAATTTTATAAAGTTTTTTTACGTGCTAGCCATTTTGTTCGGTGAGAAAGCGACTAGCAACAAAAATTAGGTCTCAAGGCAGATAATTTATTAAAGTCCACATTTCAGGGCAAGCTGAGAGATTTACAGGATGCCTTTTAACGACGGATAGTCTCGGAGTGTACGTGAATGTTTTAGTACCTTTCTGTTAAACCGAACCTCTTAGTGCAACATTCAATTTGGAAAAAAAAAAAGAATTTAACCTTCCTGCTTTGCTAAATAGATTCCTATAAATTTACCATTGCTACATTTCTATTTATTTTACTTTTTTTTTACATTAATTCACACCTAATGTTATGGTTACACAAGCATCACATGAAACAAACTGTATTTATAGTTATTTCTATAGGTTCTTTTCAAAAATGTACATGTTGTTTGATGAAATCTGAATGAGCGCATATGCTGGTATACACTGAAGGGGCATCGTAAAGTCCACAAGGTGGTATATACCATGATATTATACCAACTAATCTATAGTTTGCAACCAATACCAGAGGTCCACCATCATCTCCAAAACAAGTTGACTGATTGTTGTTTAATTTGGATTTTGTACATATCATTGTGTCATCTAATGGTTTAAAATCTCCGATAACATTTATCAGCTGTTTAGTACAGTCTGTAACAAAATCATGAAAAATTGCTCATTAAGATTCAGAATAGAACATGAATATAACAATCGAACCTATTTATAATTTACTTAAATATACTCTTCATTTACCTTTATTACTTATACGAGAAACTGTAGCATGCTGCAAAATGTTTGGAACTTTAAGATTGTATGGCTTTCTTGCACCCCATCCAGAAACAATAGCTTCGCCGAGTGAATCACAATCTTCTAAATTTCCTAGTGTTATTGGTTTAACAGCAGGAGATTGTTTGATGGATTTTGCCATCTCCACAAGTGCTATATCATGTGGGCTAATGGTACCGGAGAACCTGTAGTTTTAGACATTGCAGCAATGTTGCGAATTTGTGTTTTGCAACAGTATTAAATATTAATAGTAACAAGAAAAACGTCACGTTATTTTCGTCCCTCCTTATCTTTTTTAGATATTTGCCTAACAATCAAGTTAATATTATTGTCGCGAAATCACAATCAAGATTTTCTTTTTGTTAAGTATTTTATTTTATTTACAAGTAAGCAAGTGCCAAATTTTACTTCGTTGTGTTTCATACTTTGTACTTGTCTTCCAAATCAGATGCTTTTAGTGGTTCATGACGTTATAAAATTCTGTTTATCAAATCAAAAACAAATTAGACGTAGTTTCCGGTAACTCATCGCCATCGTTTAAAATCGTTTACACAGGGACTGTCGAATTTGAACGTATTAAAGAGATAACACGAGTACCACATGTTACGCGCAAAACTGGGATCAGTAACCCGTAGATGTACGCAACCATATATAAAATCGGTGTGCCACCTGTAATGCTAGTTTACGACAGTCGAAGACGGGTCGTGAGAGAGAAAGGCATAGAGTCGGCGGTAGATGGTAGTATTAACGTGATAATTTTTATGGGTTTTGGGATCGGGAGGGCGTTAGCCGCAGGAGACCTAATTTCGAAAGAGAAACCCTGCAGCTGATCCCCGTATGTAGGTCAGTAGGCGAGATGCTTATCAAGGTCGAACCACAGGTTTGAACACTATACAAGTAGACGGAATCGAGATTGTACTGCACTCCCTTAAGATACTTACACTCACAATGAGGGATTAGGCTGATATTATGTAGGTAGGTGAAAGTCAACCTCCCTTGGCTCCGAAACAGCTGATCACTGACACCATCTATGTGTATGCTAATACCACAAGAAAAGCCAAAAGGTAAGTTGATAATATCTATTAGCATACTATTAAATTGGTACAATAAACAGATTACAGAGGCCCTAGTTCACACTGCTTGAAAATCGTTTTAACATAAACACATATAACGAAAAGGTAAATACATAAAAGTACACGTAAAACAAGTAAACATGAGATACACATGGACACAATAAATTCTTTAATATGCCGGAACCATCGGCCAGGAGCATTGCAATATGAAGGCAACATAAAGTCTGAATAATAAGACATTCGTAGATATTGGAAATTTTGTGGTCGCGTGTGAGGGAAGCACATATGAAATAAAATGTAAAATACAAACTGCAACCATAATGTTACTGGGGTCATCACATCCAGGTGTTTTGAATTTAGCTTAAATCTAGATAATTGTTTAAATAAATTTTTAAAATAGGCAAATTTGCAAAGTTATAAAACAACAAGAATCTATCTTAAGAAAGCCTTTCATGGATAAACTAACAAGATAAGAATTAAATTAATAATTGTGTTAGTTTTTTTTTTTCTGTATACGATCAAACTAATAAAAATCAATAACATCTCGAAACTGAAAAGCTACGTTAAAACATGGCAAATAACGGATGCCTCCTAAATAAACATTATTACAAAGTTTTTCACCACTGTGAAATGGTGCGTCGAACATTTCACTACTGTGAAAGAATATCACAAAGTTTTTCACCAATGTGAAGCGATGTTACAGTAACGTGAATTTTAGGTTACTTTTATCTAAAGCAACTGGTGACGAGACGATGAAATGCAGATACGTTAGCCAACTACGAACTACGAATGTAGTTGACGAGCTTGATGCACCAACGTCAGTTTTTTCACAAGGTACAGTTTTAAAAGGGCTAAAATTATTTAGCGTAATACTGGAACTATCCATAAGAACTATACATAAGGAATGGTTAGCAATAATAAAAAAAGATTTGATTATTTTCAAATTTTCATAACACACAGTGGAAGCACATTTGAAGCGGCAGTTGAAAAAGATGATCTAAAATAATCGTTTTGACCGATGCAGATTGAGAGTTAGAAATATTATAAAAGGTATTGGTCGTCTCGACTGATTGAGAAAGATTATGGGGTAAAATTAATCATCGCGAATATTGCTCTACTTTATTACAACTTTTAAGCTGGAAAATCAATCACATCACTGTATTGTTTATCTGCTTGACAAATAGTTTCCAGTTTTGTTTTGGTAATAATGGCGTATTTTAAAGCTGCAATTGAAAAACATTTGCACGTTAGTGGGCAAAGGCCAAAAAATTAGATTGTTAGGATTTCAAGGAAAGGAGATATCTCCAAGACGATTATTTATTATCAAACTATACGTAAACGTGAAGAAGCTATGCCTTGTTTAGATTTAGCAGAAACAGCAACTCAAAGATTAATGGTGAAAATGCAAGAAATACAATCGGTGTGTCTACGCAAAGGCTGTCTCGTCGATTAAATGTTCCCCATATAAATGTCTCTCAAAAAATCTTCCGAATTTAGTAGATTTTTTAAGAAGTCAGCATGCTAATGACGATATTATGTTTTGGTTGGATCTTACTCCGTGCCAGCCAGGGAAATGGCTAGACATACATAACATACCTTTTGTCCTAAAAAAATGACAATTTACCTAATGTTCCATGTTGGGCCTTGCTAAAAAGAATGGTTGACAACAATGAGTGAAATAAAAGAGATTGTAATTGAAACACTAAGAGCCTGTCCAACGCCTAACGAGAGATGTTAGGACTAAGTTCCTTATTGTGAAAAAAGAAGGAGCTTTATATGTGATTTAATTTGTTTATTATTGAATTGAAGTGTTTGTTTACAAGTTAAGTAAAATTTAAACATGCTAGTTCGTTATCAATTTGACCGCACACTGAACCGATTCTATGTACGTAACTGGACATGCCGTGTATTTAAAAATCACAACTTGTTTTTTAACAACATCTAGTATACTTGTTGCTGGTATGGCACAGACTAACTACTAAAACTTTTGAATACATTCTTTAACCGGTACTGAAGTAACCACCGCTTTACCCTTTAGGTCATGTACGAGGTATCTGAGAAAAGTAATGAGACTGATTTCATACAAACCAAAGTTTTTATTTTTTTCAAACAACAATGTTATCCCCTTCAAAGTAGTTCCTTTGGGTAGCTATACACCGGCGGAGTCGTTGTTCCCACTCTTGGTAGCAGCGCTGGAAGTCTTCAACTGGTATGGCTTTTAACTGGTCGGTCACAGTCTTTTGAATGTTCTCCAGAGTTCCAAAATAACGTCCTTTTAGGACATGTTTCAATTTCGGAAAAAGGAAAAAGTCACAAGGACTCAAATCAGGTGAATAGGGGGGATGAGGAACAACAGTAATGCGTTTTGAGGTCAAAAATTCACTGATGGAAATTGCTGTGTGACACGGAGCATTGTGATGATGAAGCATCCATTTGTCTGCAATGTCTGGTCTCACACGAATCACTCTTTTCCTGAGCTTTTCAAGGACACTTTTATAAAACACTTTGTTGACAGTTTGTCCTGGTGGAACAAATTCTTTGTGCACGATACCCTTACTGTCAAGAAAACAAATCAGCATGGTCTTGATCTTTGATTTGCTCATTCGACATTTCTTCGGCCGAGGAGATGACGGAGTGTGCCACTCTTCGCTTTGCCGCTTTGTTTCAGGATCCTACTCAAATATCCAGGATTCATCACCTGTGATCACACAATTGAAGAATTCTTGGTCATTGGCAATCCACTCAAGAAGATCAACGCACACGTTTTTTCGAATGTTCTTCTGTTCAGTGGTGAGGTTTTTCGGTACCATTTTGGCACAAATCTTTCGCATGTCTAAATTGTCTGTCAAAATTTAATGCACGGTGAAAGTGTTTAAATTTAACTGTTCACTCATCATCCTTATTGTGAAACGACGGTCTGATCTCACAAGAGCCCTCACACGTTCAACGTTTTCGTCAGTTTCTGAAGTTGAAGGTCTCCCTGAGCAAGGTTCATCTTTAACGTGTTCTCGGCCGTCCAAAAATTAGTTGTGCCAGCGGAAAACTTGTGCTCTTGATAAGCACTGTTCCCCATAGACCTGTTTCAACTTTTCAAAATTCACACTGGCGGATTCACCAAGTTTAACACAAAACTTTATTGCACAACGTTGCTCTAAATTCCGATGCTCCATTTCTGTAACACACAACAAAAACACAACTTCACTGATGGCGCTGTCAAAAATAATGTGTTAGCTGTACGGAGTTGTAGCTCGGACTGAGGAAGTGGAAGCGATAAACAAACCTGTTTAGCACAGGCCGGTAGACACAACGTTGCCAGATCTCCCGCAGTGTTGCCAGTCTCATTACTTTTCTCACACACCTCGTACATCCAGAACTCTGGTAAAATAAGAGGAAGATGTAGAAAAGAAACAACGCCTTAAGTATAATTACTAATGACAATAACTGCCATTTATATGAGAGCTCGCTTCTATTATAGGCAAGGAAAGACGCTTGTTTCCCCCACCTTCCTGAATCTGCAAGTAATTGCTCGTATGAAGCATTGCAGAATTGAAGAAGTAAATCATTATGAAGGTTAAAGTCTTCCCTCCCAACCTCAAGTTTTTTATCCAAAAGAAAAAAGCAAAACCTTTACTCAGGTCGATTTTTTATTAAATTAAAGCACACTTTGATGTTAAGATTCCACCAGCAATTTTAACCACCCTCTCTACGTAATAGCTACCCTTTCAATTATTTTAAGTTGCAAAGGGGATCAAGCGATACCTCATTTGAATGAACGTAAGTGTATGTGCTAAACGGTGTACAAAAATTTAAATTTGGATAAGCAGTTTTTGAGAAATCCAAAAATAAACTTTAAGATACATCTATTACTTTAAATCAGTGATTGCCAACCTGTGCTGCGCGTACTCCTAAAAATACAAGGCAGGTTCTTCAGGGATACTCAAAAAATAAAAGTAATAATAACCATTGCCCGCGGTAGCCGTAGTCAGTGTTCATATAACAAGTATCTGGATTACCAAATCGGGATAAGGTATAGTAAATCTACAGAAGAGATGATATAGTATACTGCATGTCAGTTGACAGTGCAGGACTCTTAACTAAGACAATATTAACATAACATTGTTTGATACAAGCTTTGTGATCCCAATAATTTTGTAGATTATCTAAACTTCTTCATCTTCTAAATTTTGAATAATTAAGGTAGTTCATCGCTGATGGAAAAACTATTTGCTTCTGCTTCAATTCACCTAACGGCATCCAGATTACGCAGGACTATCTTTCCGATAAGGCCCGTAAAGCTCAGAATTTGGGCGTCACGATATTTGGTGACGAATAAATTCTTCGGAGTCCCGAAAAAGACCTTTGATAACTGGTTGATGGACCTACATATAATAGACCTTAGAGCAAACAAACAGTTGAGATAGCACTGAGATCATCACACGTCTTTCGATTACACGCGACAAATCCGTAGTTAATTGAGATTTTTCAAAAAATGCAATTTTATGCGTTGAAAATAGCCTTTCAGGTGCTTTAGGAATAATATAGTACTTGCGAAACTCTGTAAAGTTATTTTTTGTGTAAAAATGTTGCAATTGCATCGAATGTGTAAATTTTACAGAAAAAGAGCATTGATCATACATAAAAATCGTTAAAGAAATCTATTGCCATTGCGTTACAAAATCACCATAATAGATAAACTTTCCCAAAATAATTTACGTCCTACATTACATGTTTTCATAAATCCTTAATGTCAGTCAACGTTAAGAACGTGGCACAACGCGGAACACAAGAGTAAAAGTAAGGACAGTCCTACACATATGGGGACGCCTAGTAGCCCTGACAAAAATATTATTTACATTTCTTAGCATTTGTACTAGCCATACAGTCTGTGAAAATGGACTATGTAGGGGAACGTAACCATAAAAAGATTGCAAACCGCTGCCTTAAACAACGAATTTATAAAAACTGAAAACATCGTTATAATACAAAAGATGTTCGAAATGTTTTGAATTCAATACTGGGAAAATATAAAATCTATTTTTAGTTTAAGGGAGTGAAATCTAGTGATCTCGATGGCCATTTGTGAAACAAGGTGCTGGAATTAATCTACAAAACGTTAGAAAGGAAACAAAAACTAGAGTTTATTATAATCAAGAGAAGGTTGAAATTGAAATCAAGATATGCATTGATTAAATAAGAAATTGACCTGAGCGTGCGTTTTCTTGTTTCACTTCATATAGAAAAGTTAAAGTTAGGAGAGTGTAAGTCCGCTGGCTTTGTTTTAATAAAAAAGTGTTTACCCAATCTAGAGGCCTGCACCGGCTGGGTTTTCTAGTCGGGCCTTCACGCGGCCCAGGTGGAAGCTTGGGTTCGAGTCAGGCCGAGCCTCAGGTTCAAAACTGATCGGGCCTCTCGGACTGTCTAGCCGTTGGAGCTTGGTTGTTGGGCTGTTCCGATCTTTTAGACTTCTCGACCCTTCAGATTTTTCGAGTTTTTCGGGTTGTTCGGACCTCCTCTCTGACCTGTCGGGAGGGTTTTTTGCACTTCTCGGCCCTTCGAGCCGTCTCTGTTTCTCGATCTTGTCAGTTAATACGGGTCTGTCGGGCATTTTAAACTTTTCGGCCCTTTGGATTTTTCCAGTTTTTCGGGTTGTTCGGACTTCCTCTCGGACTTGTCGGACCGTTCGGGCGGGTCTTTTGTACTTTTCGCCCCTTCGAGCCGTCTCTGTTTCTCGACCTTGTCAGTTAATATGGGTCTGCCGGGCATTTTGGGCTTTTCGGCCCTTCGAGTTTTTCGAGTTGTTCGGACTTCCTCTCGGAGCCGTCGGATCGTTCGGGCAGGCCTTTTGCAAAGGCAAAGGCAAAGTACTTATTAGTTAGTAAGTGGCTGTGCAGCTCTTGGTTTGCGGCGTTTTGTCTTCAACTAATTTTTAGAAGATAAAGCAGATGTCAAATGTATGTATCAAGTACTCAAAATACCGATAGTAAACAGAGCACAACGTTTATAAAATTAGTAACTCGAAAATACGCGAGCATAAGCTATGTTAGTTTGCAGTTTTTGCTAATGCCGCAGGCGGTC
Source organism: Ignelater luminosus (assembly GCA_011009095.1). Taxonomy (NCBI): domain Eukaryota; kingdom Metazoa; phylum Arthropoda; class Insecta; order Coleoptera; family Elateridae; genus Ignelater; species Ignelater luminosus. Next base: position 74,783 of record VTPC01090729.1, read on the forward strand.
GCGGCAACTATCTACATTTTTGTAAACTAGGGTTTTAAGAGTTTCAATTATACCATTTCAAACCTTATGCAATTTTAGGCGATTTTTGAAAATGAGACAAATATTAAGACTTCATATACAATTCTGGCTTTTTCTATTTGCGGTCGAATGAATAGAAATAATTAAAGAAAAATAAGAAAACGTACTAAATTTAACATTGTTTTCTTCAATAATACACACGATTTCTAAACATTTTAAACATATTTAACCATAACAACAAACATCAAAGTTTGGTTTCGACCTTTACAGCTCAGAGAATAAAGATAGACAAGAATGATCTTTAAAATCGCCTACCCTAACCGAATAAAATAGCTAAATTGTTATTTATTTAGCTATTTTTATTGAAGCCTACATTGAGTAATAACATACACTTGTAATACAATAAAAATACGAAACAAGATTTGATCGATGTCCAACTATTTAGATGGAATCGGTTCAATGTGCGGCTGTGGGACTGTGTCTTGCTAAAGGAAGGGTATATTGCAAAATAAACAAAACTCAACTTGAATAATTGTTATTTTCCTTGCTAATTGTATCAATCATCAAACATTTCTACAATATGGATGTGTGGAATAGTTTCACTTGCCTTTTATGCCGTTAAGAGTGCAACCTATCATTGAGTTATTATTCATTATATCTGCTTGAAATGGAGGGAATGAGGTATTCAAAGGCAGAATCGTAAGCTATTGAGAGGTGCTGTTGAGATTTAGCGCTTTAGATTTGCATTTATGCCCAGTACCATCTGTTCTTATCACATATTTGTAAGGTTTTTCATGGTTTAATTTAGTGTCAGGGCTGGTGCAAGATGTACAAATGGGGAAACTTGCTAAAACTGCTATTAAACCCACCATGAACCGCCCTGTTTATCACTACCACACTACAGCGTCTTAAGAGATTTTGCTATAGGCATCAAATACACTACAGAAAGCTTTGCTCTAAAGATTCTTTTGCATCTCCAATAATATGACGAAATTTGTAAATTCAAACTAATAATCTCTTTCCTATTTAGTGTCTTCGAGTTCCCAGCATTCGTTTCAGAATTCCCAGACATTCAGTAACATTATATGAATGCCCATATCTGTAAGTCACTAAATTTGATTTTCAACTAAACAATTTTATACATTTTAGATTAATCTTTGTACATTAGGTGTGGTGGCAAGGATTAACCAAAGATTCTTCTATTTTCTGTTTTGGCCTATTAAAGGTTTTCTTTGCTTTTCCAGAAAATGACAATAATTCTGACCAGCTCAAAATTATTACGCTTCAGCTCGTAAAACCTCAAAATTTTTCTGGTTAACATAGACCAAGAAATCAACTTTTTATAAATTTTCTAGCTCGCTATCGGTTTATGAATATTTGTCAGCTCGTACATAGATTGAAATTCTTGTAAAGTTTTTATTCTATTACCAGTGTTGAGCTAAAAAAGATTTTCTTCGATTTTCCGGCAAATGACAGTGATTTCGATCAGTTCGAAATTACTATGTGTCAGCTCGAAATTTCGATACCAAACTCGCCAACTGTACACCTATTGTTTCGGTTTTTGTATACCGGGAAATAGAATTTTTATAAATTTTCCAAATCGCTATGGATATAATTAAGATGTAAAGGTAGTGAGAGTCAGCTCGTAAATAGCTCTAAATTCATATAAAGTATTTATTCTATTACCGTTGTTGATAAGAATTTTGTTGTGCTAATTTTTACGCCGCAAAAAAATTTTGTTTTAATTTTCCTGAGAGTTGTAGGTTCTAGGAAAGAACCAAAATAAGCTAGAATTAGCTCGTACAAAGCTCGAAATTCTTGTGAAAGTTTTCAGCAATTATTTGGTTACAATTTTCTTCTCCTTACTTCATCCCGGTAAGCTAGTGAAATCCTCGTTTTTTCTGCTTTCCTTTTGATTTTTGAAACAGCTCGAAATTACTGTTAGATAGCTCGAAATTAGCTCGAAGATATGGTCTAGGTCGACTTGCTGATTCCCGGATTTGACAAGCTTACTTTACGCACCTGGACGTCGCAGAAAGGTAATCTTTGTTCATTAATTTAGATGCAAGTTATAGTACCGAAACCTCGAACCTATCTATTACGTACTTATTTCAAATAAATATGTTATCATGCAACACAATTTAAATTAATCTAGAGAAAATATTTAAACAAAAAAATAGAAAAAATTACTTATTGAACTTTGGATGTGGTATAAAATTAATTATGTTAATCACTTGTCCACCGTCTGTCAAGCGATAGCATCCCAATACAACTTTATAATTCTTATCAGGCTTGGATGGTAGTTTACAATGTGCAGCTGTTAATACGAACTTTTTATGTATAAGAACACCACCACATATACTTCCTAATGAACTATAATTAATGAGAGCTTGGTATGGAAACTGATTTTCTTTGGCATTATTACCCTTGCGAATGCAGTTGGCAGCTAGAAAATAACAAGATTGAAAAGAAATATAATAAAGTATTACTGTTTATTTGTCTTACCGTACATGCTAAGCATGAATATTAAAAGAATTTGAACCAACATCGTATCGATGAACACAAACCTTGATTTAGTGAAAGTTAATTTTTTATGTGACGGAATTATTATCAAAATATAAATATTTAGATAATAATAATGTTTCTGATATAACAACAATGATAGTATTTTATTAGCAATGCTTAAACAAAAGGTTTATATGCATAAAATAACCACGACTACCGTATTTAGAAATAAAAATAATCTAATTCTAAACTAACATGACGAGAGTAAAGCAACTTTAGTTTACGTGCATATTATCCAAGCTTTTTTAATAAAGCTAAAGGCATTTTATGAAATAATTTTGAATTAGAGCTTAGGGATATCAAGTTTCTCACATTTCTTTCATGTCATACTAATGGGATAATTTGTATTACAACTCCGTTACTTTTAGAAACGGATCCCATAAAAGAGTTCTTAATAAGGGTGTTAGATTTTCCACGTTCTTTTATTGTTATGGCAACAGTAAAGTAAATTTTTTAAAATTAGTTTGACATAATTCTAAGTGATTTTTCAAACCCACATGTAAACGATTAAATTTCTGACAAAACCTTATTTTCTTTCATCTACAATTCTACATAGCGCGATCAAGCAGTCTCTGCATAATTTTGTGGCAAAAGTAATAATGATATTGCATTATTATGTGCTGTATATCTACATTTATGTGACAGCTTTGTTAAAGGAATGCAGGAATTGTAATATATGTGTACTAAAAATGTTAGAACCGAAGCACAGTATGTAGTATATTGTTGTGCGTATGTTGTAAAAATGCCATAAAAACTGTAACATCATTTTAAAACCATGTCGAATTATATAGGTACTATATCACGTAAGTTCTGATACATGCAGTTTATTTTACTTTCCATTTACGTTCTTCTGTATTAGCTCAGAGGTTTCAGCATAAGTTTTACTAAAAAAATATCTAAAATATAAAGATTCTTGAAGATTCTGGGATTTTTGTTTCCGCAATAATTATTTATAACCTGTATTATGGCACACTTAGTTGTTCAATTATATTCAAATCGGTTCTAAAATAAAAGAAGAATGCTGCTTACTAACTCTGCATTTGACTACCTGTGTATAAGCAATGCCTGGCTTTGATTTCAAAAAGGACCAAGAAACTGACGAGAAAAATTCCAGTGCGTTAAGCGAAGTTGGTCTTTCAAAAGATTCTGTACTGGCTTTTGTACCAATTCTTGGTTATCAATAGTTCTCATGTTTGACGTGGCATATAAATCAGATATGAATGAAAATATGAGGTATAAAGCTTTGTTTTTTGTTTCCTTTTTAAAGGTCATTTCTTGCATATTATACAGAGTGACCCGAAAAGGGCAAAAAGCTTCAGGTAGCCCACGTAGGGAACCACTTAGAATGGCAACAGTGTAATCAGAAACTTCTAAAGTGCTTAGGTTCTTCATATGAACAAAAAAAACTTAAACTTGGCAAAGCTGATCACATTGCTGATTTTTACAGCAAGAAGGCTTGCTGGAAGAAAACAAAGAAACAGACACTGACTTTGTTGACATTCCCGATTTGAATGATTTAGTCCGTGATCTAAATTTGTCAAAAAATCAAGTAGACCTCTTAGATCCAAGGTTTTTCTAGGTCTTTCTTTTCTGTTTCTTTTTTTAGATTTTGCTTCGAAAACGTTTCTTGTTACATAGTTTTCTGCTATTTTATATACATGACCTAGCCACCCCAGTTGTCTTTACTAAATTGTATCTTCTACCTGCTTCACTTCTAATTGTACTCTATATGTTTCATTTCTAATTTTATCTCGTCTTGTCTTACCCTCTATTCTCTTTAAAAACCGCATCTCGGCCGCATTTAATCTACTTTTATTCTTTTCCGTCAGTGTCCACGCTTCGCATGAATATGTAAGGTCTGGTTTAATCACTTTCTACCACTTCACTTTTGATTTGTTTAGACTTCACTTCTACTTAGAAACGTATTAGTGGTTCAATTATACACTTGACCCATCTTTGAGACTCTTTTCTCTACTTCTTTGTTTATCTTTCCATCGCTTTCAATAACGGTGCCCAAATAATTAAACGCGTTTACTTGCTCTACTGTCTCACCTTCTAGTTTCATTTTATGTGTTCTCTTTTTCGGAGCTATTACCATGGAGTTTGGTTTTTTCACATTTATTGTCATTATTATTTTCTTCATTTCGCTGTTTACTAAATTTAGGTTGTGTTCTAAGATCTGCCTCCGTTTCCCCCATAACCAGCATGTCATCTACAAATAATAATTCCAATACCTTCACTTCTTTCATTTTCCAATTTTCCACCATATATTGTTTTATAATTTTCTTCGCTTGTTATATGACTTCATCGAATACTAAAGAAAACCGCAAAGGACCTAGAACGCATCCCTGCCTCAGACTTATGCTTGTTGTAAATTCTGACAATTCTATGTTTTTAGCACATACGTACTATCTTGGTACATTGCTTTTATTACGTTTATGTAGGTGGGGTTTATTTTTCTTCTTCTGAGACAGTTCCAGACATCTCCTTTTCTGATTTTATCGAACACTGTTTCTAAGTCTATAAAACAGCACGTACATTTTTCTGCTTTTTAATCGTCTTTTTTGATATCTGCCGCAGTATGAATATAGGATCTTGTATGCTTTCTCTTTTCAGAAACCATATTGAGTCTGCTCAGTAGTATTTTCTACTATGATCCGCACTTTCTGTTTTATTATTCTTGTTAGTATATTGCTGGGTATGCCTTTATAATTCTTACACTCCCTTACATCTTCTTTTTTGTATAACGGTATAATAACTTCTTTGTTCAAATCTTTTGGTAACTCTTTCTCTCTTAGTATTTCGTTCATAGTTTTTCTCCTTCTTTCTTATTTTCTGAGTCTAGATTTTTTAGTACTTTTGCTGTTATTTTTTCTTTTCCCGGGGCTTTCCATTTTTTAGTTTGCTGGTCGCTCTATTGAATTCCTCTTTTGATATTGCGTTAATATCGATATCTATGTTGTCAGTCCCGTCTGTAATATTTAGCTTTTCTTCTTCCTGCCTGCCTTCTTCTGTATATTCTGTTGATTCTCTATCTCGCCATAATTTTATTCTTGCTTGTTAATATCTTTCCACTTTTATCTTTGATATTTCTCATTGTATGCGACTTCATTCTTCTTAACTGTCTCAGTATCCCATAGAACAGGTTTTGTTCCCCTTTATCCATTGCCATTTGGCTTCTATTCCTGTTAGTCTTCCATACTGGTTGTTCTTTTGCCTTTCTTTATCATTCCTTGTTTAATCTGTTACTACGTATCTTTTTCTTCATTTCTTTATGCTTCTCCTCTAGTTTTTTCCCTGTTGCATTTATTTCTATTGTTACTAAGTAATGGTCACTTTCTATTTCAGCTGGTCTATCTACTTTAACATGTTTTGTATATTTCCAATTTTTCCTGCTCACCAAGAAATAATCCATTATGAACTCTTTTTTTCTATAGTGTTTTCCCTTGTGCATTTGTGACTATTTTTATGTCTAAATTTAGTTTGAAATAGTCAAGTTGTTTTCCATACAAAACTGTATTAATCTTTCACCATTGTTGTTTTTTGTTTTCTCTTCTTTCTTTCCCATATTCATTTCTCTATTCGAATTATCATTTTCTACTCTATTATTTAGGACCCTCATTTCAGAGATTTTAATGATAAATCTGTGCAGATTTAAAAGTTGTAACCCTAGCACTAGGTTTACAGTTGGGGTACATGAGATTTTGCTGTTTTCTATGGGAGTGGGATAGTAGAAAGCAAATAAAATTATTATATTAAGAAGCAATGACCACAAGCAATAACCTTACTTCTGGAATTAAGAATGTCATTTGTGAGCCTCTTGTTAACTTAGAACAAATTTTGCTGTTACCTCTTTACATCAAGTTGGAATTGATAAAAAACTTTGTAAAGACAATGAACAAAGATGGTGAAGATTTTCTTTATTTAAAAAAACGAATTTCCCAGAATAAGCGAAGCTAAAATAAAAGAGGAAATATTTGTGGGGCCGCAAATCACGGCATGAATGAAAGATGGCAGTTTTTACAATACCTTAGATAAGAGAGGCACCTGCTTGGGAGTCCTTCAAAACTGTGGTCACAAACTTCTTCGGAAGTACAAAAGCTGAAAACTATGAACAGCTGGTTAATAAACTGCTACAAAATTACAAATAGTTGCTAATGCTTGATTGATACGATTAACGAAGTCCTCTCCATTTTACACGAGTTAAGTACACAATATTTTTTAGACAATCAATCTTCTGGGAGAACAGACTACTTGGTTACTACATCCAATCTATCGTCCTGGTAAATTCGCATTAAACCACTGGGTTACTAGAGCAAAGAGACCGAATGTGCGCGTTATGAGAGTTGAAAATATGTTATCAACAGATCTTGAATTTCTCCTATGTTTGCCCAGCAGTCATTCACAAAAGTTAACTTGTTTTTTATAATGTTTCTTCATCACATTCTAAACCCTAGTTTTATGGCAAGGATAGAATGCATCATTTTTTATAATTCTAGGTAGAGTAGATTTTGATGCATTTACAGTTCTTGTAACTGCTCGTATACTACTACTTGGGTCTTCCGTTATGGCATCGAAAACAGCTTCTGCATTCTGGTTTCTGGCAGGTTTTGGTCACCTCTATTAATATTAGGAACAGGAAGAATCTTTCTAGTATCTCGAAACCTTTGATTTATCCTTCGTGTAATGGTATTTGGAAAACGTTCAGCATAAATTCTAGCCGCATCATTGCAATTTTCTTGATATTCTCCAAGGACCCAAATAATATCGGCATATTCGGTCAAAGTGTATGACATATCACTAAAATTGCGATTTACAATTAAAACTAAAGCCAGTACTTACAAAGCTCTATATTACTTACTTGTTATTAAATGCTGAAGCTAAACCAAGACGAGATCAAATACAAAACAACAAACCTAAAACACAAATTCAATAGGAACAAGACGAAAACTAAAAGAATATGCAGTCACAAGGAAAACCGTTTTATTTCAAAAGGATATTTAATTTTGTTTAACGACAGTGGTCAATAACGTGACAAATATATTTAATTTCATCCGAATTTCATGGTTGTGATATTTTGTTTTTAAGAAGGTTAGCTATTAACACTTTTTCTAACATGACTTTACGGTAGTTGAAACAGCTAGTAATGCCGATTTGGCTCTCAAATGACTTGTTTATTGACAAAGTTCATATTTCATAACAGATTTTATCGCTTCTCTGCCGAAATTCGGATTACAATTCTTAATTTATGCTTCCTCGTACGAAAAACCTGAACTGCCGATAAACTTTTTTCTTCCAGTTTTGTATTGAGCTTTTGAAGAAGAACATATTTAACTAAAGGACACGCTGTGTAGATTTTTAATTTATTTGAAGTATAACAATTATTATTAATGTTATCTTCAATTATTTCAACATCCATTTTACTTTGTGGTTCAATAAGCTTTCCATCTGTTACACCTTTGAAACCGCTTATACCTACCTAACGGATTTATACGTATTAAATTTGATTTCTGTTTTGGTTTCTTCTACTGGTTGGCCATTTTTTGCAGCTATTATAATTTAAAATGTTTTTGGATTTGCAACTTTTATCAAACTTTTACTAGTAATTTTCACATATGATTTCATTGTCTTTATATTATTTTAACTTGAAACTCTGAAATTCTAACTAGAAAATATCAATTCTTTTTGAAATTTGTTTACTTTTTCTATTTTGTCTAAACTAGTTTTTTATTAATTGAATATAGTATGTTCTTCTAATTATTCTACAAACTGATTTTAAAACATTTTATCTAATATTATTCCGGGAGTTACCACTCTGTTTGGTAACTCTTGTTAAAAAGCTTCAAAGCTTCTTATATGTATTTATTCCTTAAAGACTGCAACTTTATTAACATTTTCATTCAACTCTGTAACTGTATTATCAAGTTTTGATGGTTCTGTTTAAACATCAGGACAAGAAAAGAAATTATCATTCCAGCTACTGTTGAGTGTTCAATATTGATTGAGTTTGTTCACTGAGTGAAAAAAATTTATTGGTAAAAACCTACAAGAATCGAGTAAAATAAAAATTTAAAAATAGAATAAACACAAAAATAAAAGTAATATAAAAAAATTATTGATAGTAAATGTAACTGCACTAAAGTTAATTATAAATATCAGAAACACATTCTTTTCTTATTTACACATTTCTTGTTTTTTGCAACACTAATCACTACTTCAGTGAATTACATAGTTTCTACAAACTGAAAGATTTATTAAAATATTCTTAGAGGATACGATTGTTTCATACGCTTCCGACTAGAGGATAATTTGATGTTTTTAAGAATACCGACGGGTATTTGTTTCCTTTTTAGAATCTCTTGCATTTTCTACTTTTCAAATTTCATTCCTTGTGTCATTTTTGCCATTAACATGGTTTTCACAAAACCTTATATTCTTCGCCATCTTCTACAGTGGTGTTCTTAAGGGGATAATAACTTTGTTACTTTAAGAACAGAGAAAATTGATTCAATACAAACTGGTGAGCTTTAAACGTAGGGGAGACCGGGGCATTAGCGTACTGCAAATTTTAAATGCTTATAACAAAGTTACTTTTTAAAATTATGTCTTAAAATTTTGTTTGTGGATTGCAAACTATAAATAGTTTATTGGTTTATGGTCAAATCTGTATTATTTCAAACTAAAATAACATATTTTCTTATTTTATTTATTTTTTTAAATACGCTAATACCCCGAACCTACTGGGGTAATAGCGTATAAGAAATGCTATTGCCCCAAATGGCAACTACCATACAAAATA
>VTPC01090729.1:96389-140164 GCA_011009095.1 Ignelater luminosus
ATTAGTGAATATATATACTTATAAACGCATATTAAGAGCGAATTAAATCTGTTAATAAATGAAGACAGTTATCATCCAACTTTATCAATTAGTATCAATGTACAAACAAACAGAAAGGGGAATCTAAAGGTTAACGAAATTCAAATATATAATTTTAAAAAAGCTAATTTTACATTAATGTATGAACTAATTGAAGAAATCAGTTGGGATGTGCTGAATCAAACTAATGATATAAACAATAAAGTAAAACTATTTTATGATATACTTTATAGTATCTTTGAACTAACGGTGCCAAAAACAATAAAACATAATAATAAATACCCAATATGGTTTAATCAGCAAATTATTAAACACATAAAACTTAAAGAAAGATGTAGGCTTAAATATAATAAAACAAAAAGTGAATATTATAACAATAAATATAAAGAATATAGGAAGAAAATAAAGCAATTAATACGTGATGCCTATAGAAAATATATTGATTCAGTACAATCACAACTTGTCAATGATCCTCACTCATTATGGAATTACAATAACAATAAAAAAGATAAAACTAGCATACCGACAACAATGTATATAAATAATAAGAAAATAGAAAAAAAACAGGATATAGTAAATGAATTTGCAAATTATTTTAAGCGTGTTTATTTACCAGTTTCCAATACCTTTATCAAAACTTCAAGTACTGATTCATCTTTGCACCATATAACCATTAACATGATTACTGTAGAAGAAATATTAAACACAATTAAATCGTTAAAAAATACTAAATCAGTGGGACCAGATGGTATTCCGACGTATATAGTAAAGGGTTGCTCAGAGACACTTAGCATTGCATTGCATCATATATTTATTTAATTATTTCATAGAAACTGAAACATTCCCTTTGGCCTGGTCCACATCCAAAATATGTCCCATTTATAAATCTGGAGATAAAACATTAATAAAAAATTACAGACCAATATCTATCTTATCTAATTTCGCTAAAGTCTATGAATCAATATTATACAATAATATATTCCACTATGTTAAACACAGTATAAATTTAAATCAGCACGAGTTTATGAAAGGGAGGTCAGCAGCTACGAACTTGTTTCATTTCACACAAAAAGCTTCTGATATACTAGAATGTAGAAACCAACTAGATGTTATATATACCGACTTTTGTAAAGCATTTGATAAGGTAGACATTACACTGTTATTAAATAAGTTATCTAATATTGGTTTTACGAAGAGATTACTAAATTAATTCGAATCCTACTTAAGTGGTAGACAACAGTTTTTTAGAATACTTTGGATATAAATCCTATGTTTTCTGCAACTTCAGGGGTTCCTCAAGGATCAAATCTTGGGCCCCTACTTTTCTTAATTTTTATAAATGACATTGCAACTAACATTCAAAATTCTGAGTATTTAATTTATGCAGACGACTTTAAGATTTTTAAAGAGATTCGGACGGTAAATGATTCATATCAACTTCAAACTGATTTAAATACAATTTACGATTGGTCAGTTCAAAATAATTTACTTTTTAATATTAATAAATGTGTTGTGACAACTATTGCCAGGAAAACTAACGTTATAAATTTTGCTTATACATTAAATAGTACAGTTCTACAAAGGAAATCTGAAGTACAAGACCTTGGTGTAATTTTTGATCAGAAATTAACATTTAATGCCCATATTGAAAGCATAGTACGTGAGTGTTGTAGAAGTCTTGGCTTTCTTATTAGAATTACTAAAGATTTTAATAATACAAACAGTCTGCACATTGTCTTTAACACCTTAGTAAGAACTAAGTTGGAATATATGTCTATCTTATGGAATCCTTACTACACATACCAAATTTTGAAAATTGAAAGAATTCAGAAGAAATTTCTAAATTACTGTTATTATAAAAATGAAAATAAAAAATTTAAAGGAACTTACCAACAACTATTAAACTATTTTAAAGTAGTTTCGTTACAAAAAAGAAGGCAGGACGCGCAAATGTGTTTCCTATATAAGATTATTAATGGATTAATTAATGATCAAAAACTACTGCTCTTAATAGGTTTTGATATACCTTCACGTCAAACCAGGCAAACTGCCTTGTTACAGTACAACACTTCAAAAACAAATTATCGCTTGCAATCCCCACTTATCAGTATGTGTAAACAGTACAATAACATTTCTACCGACATTAACATTTTTGGATCAACTTTCAATCAATTTAAACGTAATTTAAAGCAAACCGCAATCGAGAAATAAACACAGCTGGTGCTACGTATAAGTCGTTGTTACTGTTAAATATTGTATTGTTATATACTATACCTTGTTGCTTGTTTATTTAGAAATCAAATATTTATTGACTATTGATATACACCACTTTTACAAAGTTTTAAGTACAAACTGTGATAGCTTAGTTAAGTACCTGTCTTTCTTGCCATCATTTTATTTACTGAATGTTATACCTCTCGTATCTAAATAATCAGTTGTTTTTTATAGATTTAACTCAATCTCTGACTTATATTTCCCAAAGAAAATTTTCTCCAAAATACTTCCAAACAAAAAAATCACTTAAAAATCGCAAGAAACGAAAAAGTAATTAATTGAGAGTTGATGCTTTTTTTATTGGATGAAATTTTCTAAGGGAAGTAGTCAGGAAGTTCAAATAGTATTCTTTTGTTTTATATTTCATTTTTATTGTTTTACCCTCAATGGAGAAACATGTATCAGTGTGAAACCCTTTATTTGGGACTTACCTGTTGGTTCACAAATATTTAAATAAATAAATAAATAAATATTTCACCCGTCTTTTAGTGCATCTTTAATAACGTATTTAAACTTCCTTCTCTCATTTACGTCGATGACATATTTCGTTCTTTCTATGCCTTTTCATTTATAATCTTGGTGTTTATTATAGTCGTTTTTGGCTTGACTGTCGAGTTTTCTTCTTTTCCTCTAATTGTTTTTTACCTTTCATACCTTTTTTGGCGTTTTCCATATTCGATATTTTCTTTAAGTTCGTGCTTTTTAGGTTTATTTTTTTGTATGCTTATTTTTGCATTCTTTAATAATTTATTTTGATTTCTGTTTGCTTTGCGCTTTATTCTGCATATCTTTTAGATTTTAAATTAATTAAATTAAATTTTTTTTTCATGTTGCTTTCTGAATCAATATTGGATTTCATAAAGAAGGCAGTAAAAATCGAAAATTCAATTTTCCATTTAATTCACTCCATAAACTATTCAAATAAGCTCCCGTGGCAAAAATTAAAATTTAGCTTCCTAATTTAAAGCTCATTGTGCAAGACATTCTAAACAAAATTATTCGTATGAATAGACAAACACATTAAAAGACAAATATCAATGTGCTGCTTGTGTTAATCAACAAACCATAAAATGTAATTTTGAAAGTTTATTGGAATTTGCAACGCTTCTTGTTATTTAGTAACAAATTACCAATAAATTCTGTTTATCTGCTAACGGAAGTAAATAAAATTTCTGAAATTGGAATTGGCGTATATTTCACATTGCTATCTCTTCCGCAATTCATTTTATTTGCATGTACTATACAATAAATAGTTGGCAATGTAGATGGTGAGAGATTTGAAATCGCCTTTTTCCGCAAAATCAAACAACTAGTGCAACTAGAACTATTTCGGAGTTTAAATAACGGAACACATATTTTACGTGGTATGCAATGGTATTCATACCTAAAGATAATTTTCGGTCTACCTGAAGTAGAATATTCTTGTATACCGTAGTTAAGCAAACAAAGAATTCACTACATACGTATAATGCAGGCTTTATAAATTCGTATTCAAATGAATGTACCTGCCTTATCTTGCACTTCTGTATTTGTATAGGTAGAAGCTTTAGTCCCGTAGAAAAAAAAACACGAACTAAGTTTATAGTGTTGTGTAAATTACGTAAATCACAACTGCAAACTCGTGAAAAACTGCCGGAGGAAATTGACTCGGTTTTACGACTGCTATTGCGACATCCGGCTTGTTTACGCTGTATACTTTCCATTTTCATACTACTTGAATTTTCTGGTATCTCCGAAACGATCCGTTTACATCAAGAAAATTCAAAAAAATATATTTTGTAGATTAATGAAAACTCGCAATTTATAATCTCTTTGTATAGTACTCTAGAATTAAGAATTTAGTAGCCCGTAAGGTAGTAAGTTGTTAAAACTAAAATTTAATTTTGATAAAAGCGTAATATAAAAGAAGATGTTACTTATCATCATCAAAATGTTTTATATTTAATTTAGTACAGTAATTCTAGATGCTATTTTAAAGGTTGTGTAAACTTTAATAGTTAAATTTAAAGAGGGTGACTCATAATCACAAATATTAATGTCAATAGTAATTAGGCTATTCTACAAAAAACTTAGAGTTATCTGAAATGCACTAGAAAAAAAAAGTCTGTTTTAATTACAGTTGGTATCATAAAATGACGCATATCAGAATAGATGATGATAACTGGTGTAGTAGGTATATAGTATATCTTACCGGCAAAGTATATAATTCAGGCATTCTATAGAGTGACTAACGATTTCAGGCAATGTATGAAATCCCTTTTAGTTCAGATATTTCCATATACTTTACCTAGTCATTTCATAGAATGTCTGGGAATTTTATAGAATGCCTATAATATATCAGGAAAGATATGAAATAAAAAATATAAATCAAGCTCTTATTCAAATAGGAACTTAACACACATCGAACATGTATTTCTTAAAAGTCTATGGGAACAGATTTTTCTATTTATTTTTGCAAGGTAAACTTGAATGACATTTACTAGAAGAAAGTATCTTTTTCTTAACGCACGAGCACCTCATTGTTCCATTGCTCTTTTTGCAATTGCATCTAACAAATCCTTGACCCGTTCCGGTAGATTGCAAAGTTGTAACCGAACGTAAGACAACTTCATTATCAGGAACATCTTTAATGTCCAAGAATCCTATCTAACAAACTGTAAACTGGGATCTAGCATAGGGCGATTTAACAACTCCTTGCCTAGTAGTGAGCTGGTATAGTTCATCGTCTGTTTTATTTATGACAATAGCTAGAAGATTTCGAGAATCACCACGTCCCCTATCAACTTCTAGTACTGAAATCATTACAGTTGTACTGACATATATTGATGAAAAGTCTTGTCACTATGTTTCAACATTCTTTTTCTGTAAATCTTTTTCACTCTCAAGATTTTGGGCAACTTCATTTGGTAATGTAATGCCTACTTTTATCTTACATCCACAAAGAGCCTCGTAAGGTCTTTGCTTGATTACAGAATAAAAAGCTCTATTTTTTATGAGCTGAACAAATTTTAGACCTTCATTCCAGTGTTCAGTAGTATTATCTTGCAGCTACGTAGGCAAAATGTTTTCGATATCTTGGTTCGCCCTTTCAGCACTACTTTGGCTCTGAGAGTGTCTTAGCTTGCCATGCACAATAGTCAATGAAGGCCAATACTGCTTTAAATTATAAATAAATCTGATCTGCAAATTTCCTGCTATTATCTGATTGGAATATAGCAGGGGCGCCAAATAGGATAAAAATATCTAAGAAGACATAAGCTACTTCTTCTGCCTTTTTCGATTAAAGTCCTCGCAATACAACGATTTTAGTAAGGGGGTCCTGGGAAACGAGTATAAACTTGTATTCACCATCGGGGTAGGACTGAAAGTCGATCAAGTCCACTTGACAACGGCAATGAAACTCCAAAGAAATTATAGACACCTTTTTGTTTTTGTTGACACGGTTTACAAAGGTGGATGTATAAATCTATATCACATCGAGTTACGTTTTTATATCGATTTGATAGTTCTTTAATCATGCTGTCTCTTCCCCCATCACCGACAATAATATGAGCTTGATGTATAACATCAAATAATTCACTATAAGAAACGTAGTAAAGTATGTTGCTCCCAGATTCTTTAACAAGAAATATAAGTTTGGTTTTTCCATCAATTGTAAGAATATAATAAAATTTTAATAAGCAATTATCTCTCGGAACATTTTCTAAGGTCGATTTTACATTATTAACATTATTAATTAACACTCTATACTGCCTGCTCATTGTCAATATAATTACAGTTCTTTGCATGTAGATTTCTTTTACTCTTTAAGTCTGAGTAAAATCTCTTTCATAAGCGAAACCCTTGAATAGGGTGCCTAAACAACGTCTACACGATGAGAAATATGATGCCATACTGAAGTGTACTGAACAAGATTCTTGTTACGAGAAACAGTACGTGCTGTCGCAAGCCAGCCAGTACTGCACCCCCACTACTATTTTAAATATCTTTATGTGAGAAGCAGTTGGATTTATGTTTTATGGGTAGATAACAATTAAATCTTGTTCGTAAGTTCCTAGAAAACATTAATTTTGCTGGGCTGGTACCTGTAGTACAATGAATTGTATTTCCGTAATCAAATAAAAGATTAGGGTAAACTGTACAGTTATTGGCCGGTATACAGTAATTGGCCATTTTAGACTTAAACCTCCTTTTTAAGATCACACACACACTGCTGGCATAATTTAGTTAAAGTTACCTAGATCTCGTTAGTTACTCAGTTAATGGATAGGTGGCACTAAACCTTTAGATATCTTTTGTTGTTTGACAAGTGTTAGGTTACACACAAAAAGCTTGAAAATTTCTTAAGATGTGTTGCTGTATAAAAGTGTCTGCAAAATATATTCTATTAAGAATGATTAACTTAAGTTTAGATTTGCGGTTATCTAAAGGTACGTTGAATTGCGTTTCTAGATGTTCATTGCATGTTTTATTTTCCTGAGATGGAAAAACTGAGGGGCCAATAACTATCTTTAAATTTATATGTGAAGCACAGTTATTGACCGTGGTGGCCAATAACTGTGTTTTAAATTTACTTGTAATTTTGGCGGTTCTGTTCCCTCCAGACTCCTTATCATATTACAACATTCTGTACTTAATCAATTGAATCTTTTTGGCTCCTACATAGTACTTGGCACATGGCCAATAACTATACAAATCGCGTGGCCAATTACTGTATTATTTAACAAAATAGTATTGCTTTCAACATTGTAATGCTGAAGGTTTCAAAATATAGTCCTAATAGAACAGAAAGAGCCCTTCGTTAAATTCAAAATGGCATAGAGTCACTTAGAAGCATTGCAAAAAAATATAGTATACCGCGAGCTACCCTTCAATTTAAAATTAAAAACCCGGAGCATAAGAGTACGTTTGGCCCATCACCAATATTAACAGAAAAAGAAGAAAATACTATAGTCAAGTGGATCACAGAATTGGCACGAAAAGGTTTTCCACGAAAAAAAGACGATATTATTTTTAGTGTCCAACAGTTTTTAAAAGAACATCCACGGCCAAACCCATTTACTGACAACAAACCTGGACAAGAATGGATGAAAGCGTTTCTTAAACGACATCCAGAAATTGTCACAAGAACTCCGGAGGCTGTTACTTCAGCAAGTGCATGCGTATCAGAAAATGATATTAGGAAATGGTTTGACGATATCGATGATTACATTAAAAACAAAAATCTGGAAGACGTGCTAAAGGATCCTTCTCGTTTGTTTAATGGTGATGAAACGGGTTTTCAGATATGCCCACAGAGTGGAAAGGTTCTTGTTGTAAGAGGCTCCAAGAATGTATACAATGTTGACCGTGGCTCGTCAAAAGAGAATATCACAGTAATGTTCACTTTTTCAGCCGATGGCAAAACATACTGCCCAATAATTGTCTTTCCGTATTAAAGAATCCCAGACAAGATTTCAGCGAGTGTGCTGAAAGGTTGGGGCATCGGTCGCAGTGACAATGAGTGGATGACGGCGCAAACATTTTACGAGTACATAGCTAATGTCCTTCATTCTTACTTAGTTCAGCAAGGCGTGAAACTACCAGTAATATTGTTCATTGACGGACATAAGTCGCATCTAACCTATCACTTGAGTATCTTATGTTGTCAGCTAGGCATTGAGCTAGTAGCTTTGTACCCAAATGCTACCCGTATCCTGCAGCCTGCAGATGTTGCAGTTTTTAGACCTATCAAAAGGGGATGACAAAAGGCAGTAAGAGAATGGCATGTAGATCATCCAGGGGAAGCTGTTACAAAATTGACATTTTCTCCTATACTGCATAAAGTTATTATGAATTGTGTGAAACAAGAAATATTAGAAAATGGCTTCAAAGCCTGTGGCCTGTATCCTTTTGATGCCAATTCGGTGGATTACAGCAAGTGTTTTGGTGGATCACAAAGGCAAGCTAACATACAAAATGATAACAGCAATAATAATATGACCATGAGTTATTCTACTTTTGTTAAAGTAGTTGGAGAAGAAACGATTGAAATATTTAAAAGAATACATGATGCTGTTAATCAGTGTCAAGATGATCATTTCTTTACATTATATTGCTTATGGAAGCATTATAACGATGGTGGGCACACAGAAGATGAACCAACTTCCGTATCTTCAACAAATATCGATAATGACTCGGAGCATAATTTAATTGAAATTGAAAATAACAACAGTATTCCAGCTCGGTCCATTGAACCTCATGCTCTCAACAGTGGCCAGTCTGAAACACAAATACAGAATCCTTTTGACGTAATAGTAGATTTACCAATTCAAGATAATGCTTGTGATATAACTGATGATCAGTCCACTTCCAACAAAGAAAGTTTACCTGTTATTCAAATTCTACTAACCTCGAACATGTCCGATTATCTTTTGTGGCCGGAATCACCAAAGCGTAGAGGAAAACGTCAAACAGAGAGGCTTGCCTTTGCTATAACATCAGAAAAATACCAGGATATGTTAAGACAAAAGAATATGGCAAAGCTAGCTGCGGAGAAAGAAAAGGAGAGAAAGAAAAAGGAACGCAAAGAAGCAAGAGCGGCAAAAGCACAGAATACGTTGGTGAAGAAGACCAAAGCACAAGCTAAATACTTTATTTGTAAGCGCCAAAAAACCAATATTATTTGCGACGGTTGCAAAAATGCGTATCATACAAAGTGCATTCCAAAATCTCATCAACAACACATTCCCGAGTCGTCTGATGGGGACCCTTTTCTGTGTCACAAATGCTATATAGAGGAGGAAAGTTCCGAGGCTTCAGACAATATGGAATGCGATGAGTTAGATGATCTGGAAAGCAATTTGCAGGATGCTAATATCCAAAGTGTTCAAACTGATTCCGTAGAATCCACTGCAGAAGAAAAAAATAGTTTTGATAAGATGCGGAGTTTTGATTTGCAGGAAAACGACGATGATGTTGAAAAACTGTACCAATTTTACTTAGAAAATAAGGATAAATAAAAATTGTTTGTAAAGATTTTTGTTGTTTCTGTAATTACATAACAATAGCTCTAGAATAAAGTGTTTTAACTATAAGAAAGATCTCTTATAGTTACATAATGTCGTAATAAACTTTATGGCCAATTACTGTTCTGCAAATGTCTAATTACTGTAAAAAGTGGTCAACAACTATGTTTTTTTTGCATTCTTTTATTTTATATTTTATTTCTCAATTATTAGATAATTATTCAATTTTTTTTACATTAACCTTAAATTAGCAATGAAAGATAAATCCTATGCTTATCCTGATTTGTTTTAATTTACATTTTTAAACGGCCTAGAACTTTTTGAATGATATAATTTGCTTAACTGGCCAATAACTGTATCGGTTACCTATTTAAGGCAAAATTTAATTTGTTGTTAGAATTGTTATGTAAGGCTCTTTAAAAACTATTCTTAATAGTTTTTACGGAGTTCTCCGCTGCTACATTTGAAGAAGGGTGAAGTGGAGGCGAAGTTATATGATCGACATTATTTTTATGTAGAAATTCTTTGAATTCTTTAGAACAAAAAAAAGTTCCATTATCGGTCACAATTAATTTTGGTAAACCAAATCGAGCTACGCAAAACTTCTATGGTATTTTTTGTTGTAATTGAAGTCACTGGAAACGCTTCAACCCATTTTGAATGTGCATCTAGAATTATTAAAAAATATTTACTTATATACGGACCTGCAAAATCTAGATGCAAGCGAGACCATACTTCTGTAGACCAAGACCAATTGCTTAACACAGCTTTATCAGGATTCTTTTTATAAGGAATGCAATTTTCACAAGTAGAACAAATACGTTCTATGTCTTTATCTAGACCAGGCCACCAGAGATATGATCTTGCTAAGCTTTTTGTTTTGACTACTCCCATATGAGATACATGTAAATCTTTGAGTATATCTTTCCGTAAATCTGACGGTATAATTAATGTATTATTCCATAATAAACAATCATCCTCAATACTTAACTCATTTCTAATTCTATAAAATAGTTGAAGGCCAATTTTTACATATGAATTCTATAACTTTACATAAAAGTCTATCTCTAACAGTAGCCATTTTAATACGTCTAAAATTTATTGAAAACTTTTCATTATTCGAAAAATAATAAAGTTTACATCTACGTCTTCTCAAACACCCTCAGTGTTTTTTCATTGGTAATCTTGATAAGCAGTCGGCAGAAGTTTGTGCAGATTTTACAAATTCAATATCATAGTGATAATTAGACAAAATTACTGCCCATCGTCTAAGTCGATTAACTGAGAATTGAGGAATACTTTTGTTTGGATGAAATATAGTATTCAATGGTTTATGATCAACTACTAATGTAAATTTACGTGCGTAAAGATATTGATTAAACTTACACAATCCAAAAATGATAGCCAATCCTTCTTTTTCAATTTGGGAATATTTTTTCTCCGCATTTGATAAAACGCGTGAGGCATATGCAATCGGCTTTTCTTCTTTATTTGGCATTACTTGTGCTAGAACACAACCAACACCATAATCCGATGCATCTGTAACTAATTTAAGCGATAAATCAGGGTTATAATGGACCAAAATATCAGCTGAAGTCAATAACTGCTTTACTTTGTTAAAGGCATGGTCACAATCTGATGACCAATTCCAAGTAACTTTATTTGTCAACAAATTATACAAAGGATGCAATGTAGTTGTTAGATTTGGAACAAATTTTCCATAATATGTAATTAATCCCAAGAAAGACTTTAGCTATGTAACATTTTTAGGAACAGGGGCTTTATTAATGGCTGCGACTTTCTCTTCAGAAGTATGTAACCCCATTTTACTAATTTCAAATTCTAAATAAGATACTTTATCTTTAAAGAACTCACACTTTGGTAGTGAAATCTTTAAATTTGCGTTTGCCAATATATTTAAAACTTTATCTAGCCTAGATACGTGGTGCTTTCTATCTTTACCAGTAATAAGAATATCATCTAAAAGGACAACGACCCCTTCTAAACTACCTAACAGCAACTCCATAATTTTCTGGAATTTGGCCGGAATACTAACTATACCAAAAGGTGCCCTAGTATAACGATACAACCCTTTGTGAGTTGATGTAGTAACTAGAGTTTTAGATTTTTCATCCAGTGGTATTAGATAAATCTAATTTACTAAAATGTGATCCCCCTTGTAATTTAACAAATAATTCATCGATTCTTGGAATCGGATATTGATCTACTTCAATATGTGGGTTTAGGGTAACTTTAAAGTCCCCGCAAATTCTTACCGTACCATCCTTTTTAATCACAGGAACTATTGGTGTTCCCCACTCACTATAGTCAATAGGTTCAATAATTCCTGAAGCTACTAAACGATTCAGCTCTTTTTCAACCTTATCTGTAATTGCAAATGGAAGCGGTCGAGCTCTGAAAAATTTTGGAGATTTATCATCTGATTTTAAATTAATAGAAATTAAACCTTTACTAAAAGTACACAGTCTAGGCTTAAATACATTTTCGTGCCTGTTAATTAAATTTGTTAAATCAGTTGGTAACTCTGCATAATTTAATTGTGTTATACTTAAGTTAAACAAATTAAAGAATCTCTCCCCAACAAAGGTGGTCTAATGACCTCTCTTATTACATAAATATTTAAATAAGCTTCCTTATTTTGGTAATTAATTTTGCATTTAATAAATCCTATAGGAATAATTGTATTTCCATTATATAAATTAAATTTTTTATCTGTAACAAATAAACTTTTATTCTTAAAGTAATTAATATATATTTCTTCAGGGATAACACTAAAACTAGCACCTGTATCTAAATTAAAAGCAAAAAAAATATTCTCAATTTTCAAATTAACCAAAATTGAACTGATTTTACTTTCCAAGCGATATGAACAATAATCTCTTGACTCTAAAAAAATTTGAGTATTATAATTAACTCTGTTGCGACTTTTATTTTTCTGACTGCATACAGGAGCTAAATGACCTTCCTTTTTACAGATATGGCAAGCATGATTACGATAATAGCAATTGCTAGGTAAATGATTCTTACGCCCGCATACTGTGCACTTGTTGACCTGCTGTGCGGCCGGTGTCCCCTCTTGCGACTTTGATTTGCGCCTGTCCGTTTTAGATTTGTAAAAATGAAGCCCGGTTCTGTTTTGATAAAAGTATTATCAATGGATTTGGTAGCTGATTTTTCAGCTGCAATTTCAATAGCATCACTAAGCGTAATTGTCTTTTTTTCTTCCAATAACCTATCTTGAACAGGACCTCGATCATAACCAACAATAAAATGATCTCGCAGAACCATTTCTAATTCGGTGGTTTCCAAATAACATCCCATCCTCGTCGCCACTGTAGTGTTTTATTACCTCTTAATTCTACATAATGAAACTTCAACTTATTATTTTAAGAGGTTTATTTTACAGATACGAAAACGTGAACACTTGATACCTAAGTTGCCACGCACACACTATTTCAACTTGCGCATGCGTGCTATTCAACATAAAATATAATTACTAATACATTACAGGATATAAACAGGACTTTCAACTTTGCTACCTGTAAATATTTCTCAGGCTACGTGTTCAAACCCTACAATATATTTTAAATTATTTTCAGGCAAGATTTGTTCAGAAAAACTTCTTACGCCAGTTGTGCCTTTTTAAAATGACATTTATTTATTTGTTACTTTACAATTTATGGCTGACATACATTGATATACAGTGAGATTGCAAATGATTGAGGATGGTTTGAATTTGGCGCCATGTTTCTATTATTTTCATGTTGCTACTACTCGTTTACTGTTTGCTATTGTATCTTGTAAACAACACAAAGTCGACAGATTGCAAAAAGTAAACAAGTAGTGTCAACACGAAAATAATACAAACATGGCGCCAAATTCAAACCATTTTCAATCATTTGCAATCTCACTGTTCTTTACTTTTATACAGTTTATGGCTGACATCAGGGAGTTTATATTTTTGTAACTTTAACAACCATAAACGTGGATAGAAGGGTTCTTTTTTAGAATTTAATTGTTTTGATTTCAGAGATGCCATCATTGGGTGCATCCCTACTGTGGTCATATAAACTCACCCTCGCTTCAACGATATTTTTTTGCTTAACGAAAATTATCTAAGTACATAATCGCGATTATTTCATACATTGCCGGTTATTAAATCGACATTCTATATAATACCAAGGAAATGCATATAATATGATTTATTTCATACAATGCCTGATGATTTTAGGAATTCTATACAATAGAATTGCATACTTTGCCGGTAGCATATATAATATTTTTGTTATTCTTTTTCCAGCTGCAAAGTATAACGAGTAGACAAAGGGAAATCGAATTTCCATAATCTCTAAAATTCAAAACGTCTCTCTTCTTTAAATAAATAAATGGCGTTATTTTTGTCTTCTATATACTACACAGATTAGATTTACTTTTAATTCCTAGTTACTAATTAAAATTTTCATCAAAGTATAAATCCCTGTTCCATTAGGTTTTAGACGTTTAATGCTCTTTTTCGAAAGTACATTTGGTGATTTCATTTGCAAATGCATACAACCTATTACGTAGTTAAATAAAAATTAAATAATTCTTATTAACATACAAAGCTTTTACAGAAATAACTCTTGAATTCTCTTTGTTTGCATTCAGTTCTACAACAGTCTTTTCTTGTTTCATTTACATAAAATTAAGAAGAAAGAGGGTCAATATACCAGTGATAAAGTGTTAAATAATACTGTTCATAAAGCTTCAACAAAGAAAGAGAAAACAAAAAAGGACAACATTCTCCTCTTTTTTTAGTAAGCCGCTTACAACTTTAAACAATAAAGAAAAACAACGTATAGTTTAGTATCTATTATGAGGATGGCTTAAAAGGTAAATGTACATAAATGCGAAATTAGCCAAAATATATTTACATTTATGTGATTGTTTCAGCTTCCTCGCACACTGTTAATTTTTTTAAATTTAATGTAAAAGGCTGCATTGTAACCCTGACCTTTATTCAAGAGTTTTCAGAAAACCGTAAATAATGCAATAGTCTATGCACATTAACTTACCTATCTTGAAGTACGAATGGTATGAGAGAGAGGACAATTCGTCGTATTTAATCCCTCACTGCCTGAATTATGTAATAAATTTTTCAAAGAACGTTTATAACCGTTTTCTACATTACTTTCGATGATAGATGACGTTATTACAAAAATATTCCAGATTTTTCAATTTTATTTCTCTAAATGTGTTATATGAGGTCCAAATGTAACGGATAAATTAATTTTATACGTTAATAAGCGAAAATTCTGAAACACGTCAATTTTTAAATTTAAAATGACATTCTTTGACGTTAAACAATTACCCCTCACTTCAACCCCCTTCCAAGAGGCAGCAACACCCCATTTTATTTATATTGCATGAGGGGTCATGTGATACCTCGTATGAAAGAGCATTTAATTGCCTATTTAGCAATGTAGATTTTTTTATATTTCGTTCATTATTTATATGAAAATTCGACTTTTAATACTATAATGTGCAGTTACAATTAAATGCACTGTGGCATATCTCAATGAAGTGTTTACAAACAGATGGATTGGTAGACCGATTCAATAGAATGGCCAGTCCGTTCTCCTGATATGACACCACTTGATTGCTTTTTTTGGGGTTATCTGAAATCAAAAGTGTATTTTGTTACGTTTCACGTACATTTTTAACAAATACATTCCAAAATTTGAACTCGAATTTTCTTGGAAATGAATGAACGAAATCTAAAAAAAATTATGTATATATATTTGGGATTGATTATGTACGTGTCATTCTTAAATACACAATACTATAATTATACAGCTAAATGCCGCATTCCCAGTCTCAATCTCCATGCCTTTCTATCGTACGCCATGTCTTCATCCAAGTCCTTTTCTCTCATTGCTATTCTAATTCCTTCATTGCATGATTTACGGGGACGACCTTTCTTGTTTCTTCCTGACGGTTTCCATGTAAATAGGCGTTTCAGCCATCTTGTGTCTTTTATCCGGAGTAAGTGTCCAAACTATTTTAGACTTCTTGCTTCTATCCTTTGAACAACCGTTTCTGTAGCTATCATGCTGTTTCTTATTTCTTCATTTCTAACCCATTGTAATCTTAATACCCTGGCACTCCTTCTAAGATAGTCCATTCCTATAGCTAACAGTTTTCGTTTTTCTTCTTCCTTGATTGTCTATACCTCACTTCCGTATAGAAGTAGAGTCTCAACCATTGTCTGTCCTATTCGTTTTTTTGTTTTTCCTGCTAATGTTTTTATCCCACCATAAGGAATTGAGTGAACCTACCACTTTTCGAGCTTTTTGTAACCTCTGCTTTATTTTTGATTTACCTATTCCATGTTTATCTATTACAGTTCCCAAATATGTAAACTTATCTGCCTATTTTACGTTGATGTCGTTGTTTACTAGGATTTCAAATTTTGTTTTGGAGTTAACCACCAGGCATTCAGTTTTCCCTAAGTTAACTTCTAGTCCTCATTTTTGGTATTCCGTATACAGGGTGGTCCAAGATTCCGCTCTAGTAAGATAGTAGCTTTATGTTAGGAAATAGAAACAAATTAAGAGCAGAAAGCAACATAGTGCCTCTGGAAGCATAACCTAAAAATATTTTGAATTATACAGGGTGTTCGATTTGTTCGTGGCAGCTTCTTACTTTATTTTTTCAAATGGAACACCCTGTATATTACTTCATTTTTTGATTCCCTGTTACATTTACATTTATTTTTATTAATCATATGTTTTGTCTAAATTGCGCTGTTTTCGAGATATTTAATATTTTTTGAAAAAATTTAGTTTTATATTGTTTTAGAAATGTTGAAATATCTGTGGAACTAAACAGGATACGAAGATACGG
Organism: Ignelater luminosus; assembly: GCA_011009095.1. Classification (NCBI taxonomy): domain Eukaryota; kingdom Metazoa; phylum Arthropoda; class Insecta; order Coleoptera; family Elateridae; genus Ignelater; species Ignelater luminosus. The sequence continues at coordinate 112,616 of VTPC01090729.1, forward strand.
TTTGATTAGCGTGTCAAATACGGATTGCTACATCAACTGTGTTACAAATGACTTTGTTAAAGATTACTATGGTCCCATTATGGATCATTGAAAACGAAGATCTTCAATCACGGACAACTTGGTATTTTTAAATAGAACGATATGAAACTTTTTGTATAATCAGACTTAAAATTTAATTTTCTTTCATTTTTATTTAATGGTCTTAGGGTCTATCTGCGGTGATTTAAGCGTTATTTTATAAAAACGTTAATTTTGTTAATTTAAATAACCACATTTAGTAAAGAGGGCTGTGCTTAGAAACAGTGGTTGCAAGTAACATTTGAATTATGCATAGGTACATGTACATTTATATTTTTTTTGTGTTTTGAACAAAACAAAAGAAAGGAACTTAGCAATTTTTAATAGAACAGTACCTACTACTACATTACATCTTGCAGGTCGTCTTATAGGGCCATGACAACCAATTCATCGTCAATACGTGTTATTAAGATGGTTTGTAACGTGACGAATGTGCTGGTGCGCCATCGTGTTGCGCTATGTTGCTTTCTGCTTTCAATTTGTTTCTATTTCCTAACATAAAGCTATTATCCTACTAGAGCGGAATCTTGGACCACCCTGTATAACCTTCTAAGCATAAATTCCATATCATATAAATCTTGAGCTAGAACTGCTTGGTCATCGGCAAAACTGAGCGTAAACAAATGAGATTCATTTATTGGAATACTCATCCCGTGGCATGCACGTTTCCAATTCTTTAATGCTGCTTCAACATAGACATTGTATAGGAGTGCAGACAAACTGCATCCCTGTCTGAGACCTTTAGTGGTATTTATAAATTCCGAAATATATTGACCTTTTTTTACGCCTGCTAAATTTTTTTCATACAACTCCTGAATAGTCCTAATCATATGATTAGTCGTCCCTATTACTTTCAGTGCACTTCATAAATTATTTCTAAGCACGTTGTCATACGATTTTTTAAGATCTACAAAAGTAACATGTACTTCATCCCCTTTACTGATTTTCTTTTCTAACAGTTGTAATGTAAACAAATTATCCACACATGGCCGGCCAGGTCTGTAACCATTTTAATCTTCACCACTTTTTTTTCTTTATCTTTTTTTCCAGAGTTTTTCCCCATAGTCTACTTAATGTGTTTGTAACACTCAATCCTCGATAACTGTTTGGGTCTTTTCTATTTTATCTCTTGTAAATTAATGAGATATAACGTACTTTCCATTCTTGTGGTATTTTTAGGTGTGTAAGGCAACTGTTCATCAAATTCTTAATCTTTTCGAATTAATCTATTCCTCCACTTTTAATTAATTCAACCGTAATGTCACCTAGTCTAGGGGCTCTTTCTCCTTTCATTTCCCTAATGCTTTGTCTTAGTTCGTCTGTAGTTATTAATTTCGGCTCATCAGTAATCTCAATGATAACTTCATTACTGTTAAACTCCTCTCTTCTTTCGATTAGCAGGGAATCATAATATTCTTTCCATCTACCCATAGAGATTAAGGAAAAGGATTTGTCTTTGTTATTTGTTTTCATGTTTTTAATCATTTGACACACCACAGTAGTTTGTGCTCCCCCTATATATGTATTTATTTCGTTACATTTTCGTTTCCAAAATAAATTTTTTTTCAGTTTTTATTTTGTTCTGCAGTTCTCTATTTTTCATTTTGTATTCTTGTCTGTTTTGTTCCGAATTGTGAGTTAAATGTATTTTTTTCTTCACCTAAATTTTTATTTCTTCGGTAGTGTAGTAGGATTGTTTATTAGTTTTTTTATTATATTCACCTAGTACTTCCTCTGCAATCCCATGTATTGCATTTTTAATGTTATTATATTCTTCTTCAATATTCTCTGCCGACGGGGTTTTATTTAACTTTATTTGCAATCTTCTTTTATACTGTCTTGTTTTAGTAAATGCAATTTGTATCCTTTAGTTGCTATTTTTATTGTATTGTTCTCTTCAGATCTTGGTGTATTCTTATTATTTCGAGAAGGGGTATAACATTTTAGCCACCAATAGGTGATGGTCAGTTCCGCAATTGGCTCCTCTCCTTACCCTCGAGTCGTATACTTTAAAGGTTGTTGTTTGCTTCAGAATGATGTAGTCAATAAAAGATTTTTGTTGTAGAGCTAGTCTTTCCCACGTATACGGGTGTATATCTTTATGCACAGAAAATGTATTTGTAAGTTTCAATTGGTATTGACTGCATAATTCTGTTAACCTTTCATCACTATCCTTTTCAACTTCTTCTGCATACCTTTCTACTATTTGGCTTCCTTTCTGACTTTTAATTCTTGCATTTAAATCTCCTGCTATTATTATAACATGATAACCTTTTATATTTTTTACGACGTCCATGAGACCTTCATAGAATTCATTTTTGGCTTGACTTTCTGTTGAGTTTATAGGAGCATATACTCCCATACGTATAACATCATACCCATATATTCTTATTGTTATCGTCCTTATTCTATCTGATATATATTTATAATCCTTTATGAATCTTTTTTAAGTCATTTCTTATTAGTATGGGTACTCCAGAACGTGCCCTTTCTGATTTATCGACTCTTGATCAGAAATGAAGGTAGCTTTCCAGATCTTTATTTTCATAACCCTCCTTTTTTGTTTCTGACAGTACCACGACATCCAACTCATACTTCTTAATTTCCTATATTAGTTCAGTCACTTTGTTTGATATACCACGAACATTCCAACAACCTATTCTCATTGTCTTTTTTATTGCCAAACGTTGTCTAAATTTACTTTCATCCATCCGAATTCCAAATCACTGAATTCCTGCAATTTTGCTCAGTGTTGCTTTTTAAAAGTTTTGCAAAGTTTAAACAGCCCTAAAATGTTAAAAATATATTAGAAGATGAAGCTACTATACAGATTCTAGTATCAAACACTTATGTATTACAGACTTAGATAATTTAAAGTTAAAGACATGGGAAGAAAATTTAATTCTTTCTTGTTATAATTTTGACAGTGTATTTAGATACAGCATCTAGATACTTTTGGTGTATCTGAGGAAGTAGCTAGTTATTGTTCCCAATCCAGTTTCTGTATTTGTAACTAGTTACATTTTATAGTGTAACTAGGAGTAGTATCTAGATACAAATCAAATATAATTATTTTATTTTGTCTTTCTCTTTATGTAGCACGCAATCGCGCACATGTAAGCAAACTACCGCCAAGAATAAATTAAATAAATAAACCAGGGTTGCCAATTTGAGGGTAATTACCCAACAACATGGTAATTTTGAATAAAACAGGGTGAAAAGAGGGTATTTTAATTTAGAAGATTATATTGGGTATTTTAACAATTTTATCTAACGTTTCTCATCTTTTTTCTCTTCCACTTATGTAAACTTAAATATTGCAGATAAAATAATCACTACATTATTAATTTCTTTTCCAAGAACGGGAAGTAGCTTTATGCGTAGTGCAAACGATATCTTGTACATGACTTGATGATGTTTTGTCTGCACAAGGACAAAAGGATTGCGCGGTCGATCTTGTTTCGGTAAATTACGCAAATACGATTTAATTATTTTTAATTTATTGAACGACCTTTCTGCTGTAGCCACCGTTACAGGTTTACTTAAATAAAGCAGTAATGCCATGTTAACTTCAGAAAAATTGCTTTCCATAAATATATTTTACGGTTTACAACGTTCTACGTCTTCCGATGCCATACCTCCATGCTTCTCTGTCGTTCCACATGTCCTCCACTAGATCTTTCTCCTCTATAGCTTTATATATGTTACGGCCCAAGCTCGAAATTTGTTCATTATCAATAATGGCCGGTCAATATTAGTAAAGGTTCAGCTGTTTGGCCCATATTCGAAATAATAGTAAAATATTAATATTTTGTGTTTGGCCCGGCCAATACTAATAATGGCTACTTGGCTTTGGCCAGAATCTAAATAGATACGTAAAAGAAGTGAGAAACCCATATTAAACTTTATTCTTAAGTACTAAAGAGCATACACGTTTAAAAAACTAAATTAAAAAGCATCCACTAGATTCTAAAATCATGTACTATTCATTTGTAGCATAGCAACAAACACTAGAAAATACTTAAATACAAAATATTATCAGCAGTCAAGTTTTAAATTATTTATTGCAACAGTCTGTAGATCTATAACACTTTGAATTACAAAGAAGAGATTTAGCTTTACACTTACATCTATTCAATTTACATTTTTGGCTGCAGTTACATCGAATATATCCTTGTCCTCCTGTTAGAGATTGTGCAGAAGAGACTTGACGCAACGAAAGTTCTTCCTATGGAACAGAATCCAGAGTAACAAGTTTCTCTGAACACACAACTAACTCACTCCTACAATACAGTTGTTTTAGAATCCTCTTATTAGTGCCAATTTTGTAAAAACCATCCTGAGTATCCAAAACAGTGCCTAAAATACTTCTAGGATCACCACGACCTCGGTCTACATCAGGAACACGAATTCTTACAGTGTCTCCTACATTAATTGTTGAGAACTTTTTGTCGGAAAATTTTAACAATTTACCACCTTGTATTTTTAAATTTTCGTGTGCATTCTTTCGCTTTACTTTTATCTCTTTCTGTTTATGTTCAATAATTTTTATACTTTCAGTATCAACATTGCTGGAAACTTGGGCTGCGTCTTCACTTGTGGAAATGTTAGTAGTTTCATATGCTGCTTCATTTTCACTGTCCTCAGAGCTATTAGCTTGAATGATAGCATAAGAATTATCATCTCCGTCATCTATTACTTGCTCTGGGCATTGCGGATCGTTGTCTTGAAAATTTGTATGTAAGTCATCTTCAGCTTTTTTTAAATCTTCTTCCGTTGTTAGAAATTGAATTACGTTTTTAGGTAAGTATAAATCACTCAGCCCTACTTTTGCTTTTAAACTAAACAAAGCTTCATATGGACTTTGTCGTATCCCGTCGTGGTATGCCCGATTTTTCATTAATTGTATAAAACGCACACCTTTGAGCCAGTGACTATTGTTGGAACTCTGCATCCATGTCGTTAACATATTTTGAACGTCCTGATTAGCCCGTTCTACAGAACCCTGACTCTGACTATGATGAGGCTGCCCATGGACAATTTTCAACTCCGGCCACATGACACTAAGCTCATTAACAATCTGATTTGAAAACTCCCGACCATTATCAGATTGCAACGCACTTGGCGCACCAATTATAGCAAAAATATCAAGTAGGGTATATGCAACTTCGGCTGCTGTTTTTGTCTTCAGCGGTCTAAGTAAAACAAATTTTGTCAAGCGATCTTGATAATTTAAAATGTATTTATATTCTCCATCTGCATTCGGCTGCATATCTATAAGGTCTACTTGACATTTCTTTAAGCGGCAGTGGCTTGAAAACTAAACCGTTTTTTGGCATGGATTGCTTCTGTTGGCAAGGTTTACAGAGGGCTAAGTAGACCATTATAATTTCTTTTGTAATATTTTTATATTTTCGTTGCAACTCCTTTAACATGCGAGTGCGCCCACCGTGACCGACATTCAAGTGAGTTTCGTGAAGTACACCAAATAACTCATCTTTTTCTAAATAATACAAAATTGTTGGTTCTTCTGCAGAGCCTCTCCGAACCATTTACAACAATAACGTCAAATCTTGATAACCGACGATAATCTAATGGCACCTTTTTTTGCTTTATTTTTGCCGTTTTTACTTCGCTAATAATTCTACTATAAACTTCACGACTAAATAATTTTGTGTTATTAGCTGAAAGAAACAGAGAATTAGAAACAGAGAATTATAGTAGAGTGTAAGAATGTGAGGTTATGAAACACTGTCTAATATCACACAAATAAGAAACTCTACTATGTACGTGTACGATGCACCTACACTTGTTTCTAGAAATAGCCGAATTGCATGTGCCGTTACGCATAATGACCGGCCTAAACTCAAAATACAGGTGACACTAAAATAATTTCGGGATTAGACAGCCCGGTTTGGTCATTTCAGGTAATGCCCGGCCAATACTGATAAAGACCAATTTCGAGCTTAGGCCGTAACATAAGTTATATACCTTCCTGCCAGCTTCTTCTTGGTCTCCCACGTTTCTTTTTTTCTGTTGGTTTTCATCTTAATACTTGTTGAGGCATTTGAGACTCGGGCATTCGTTGAATATGTCCGTATCATGTAAGTTGTCTGATTTTAATTTTATCGACTATTGTGTGTGTCACATTCATTATGTCTTTAATTCTTTCATTGGTTACTCTTTCGAGCATTGATTTTCTGGCTGCCCTCCTCCAGAACTCCATTTCCGTTTCCAGCAATCTTTGTTTCGATCTTTCTTTTATTTACCAGACTTCCCACGAATATGTGATTATGTTTTGACTATGGTAGCGTATATTCGCCTTTTATTGTTGTTCCTTATACTTTTGTCCCACAGTATACTATTTAATAACGTGATGGCTTTCTTTCCTTGTGCGTTACGATGGTTAATTTGCTATTCTTGCTAAATGGTCAAGTTTTGTTGTTCTCCCCCAATGTATCTAGTTACTCGGCGAAAAAGCGTATCTGTATCTGCATCTAGATACAAATCCCACTCAGTTGTGTGGTTCACAAGTTCCATTTTGGCTATTTTGTGCCTGACTTCACCAAAAGTTATGATCGAAGTGTCATTCGATTCGGAATGGCTTTTAGAAACTTTTCGAACATTTCGAAGTCCCACGCAAAAAATTGCAAAAGTTATAAACAAATTCGTAAAAAAAAAGGTTTCGTTTTTGCAAATATCTCGGAGAATATTGCAAATATCCGAAATAAAAAAAAAAGATCCTTAAAGAGCAGGAAATGTCCTACAAAAAAGTGCAAACTCCCGGAATTGTACCACCAATATTTATAATTTTAATTTAAAGGTGAAAATAGGGTTAAAAACGCGTGATCTGGCCGTCGCGCGCGCCGCTTAGTTTGCTTTCTTTAACTAAAAAATTTTTTTTTACCTATTAAATATAAATATTAAGCAATAAAAAAATTTAGGTATCATTGGGATACATGAATGAACAATAATTCATCGGAAAAAGATTTTTCCCACAATTTGTTTATTAGTTATGCTTTTGTTAACTAAAGACATTTTACCAATTGAAAATTTACATAAAAACCATGATTTTTTTTAAACTAAAAACCCGAGATTTTTTTCACTTCTTGAACTTATTCTGCAAAGGCTCAGAACAGATCCCCGTTGCAAAAATTAAAAAATTGTCAATCTCCACTTTTTTATAAACAATCAAAGATTGGTAAAATTTCTTTAGTTAACAAAAGCATAACTAATAAATAAACTGTGGGAAAAATCTTTTTCCGATGGATTATTGTTTATTCATGTATCCTAATGATACCTGAAATTTCTTTTTCCTTAATATTTATATTTAAATGGTAAAAGATTTTTTTTGTTAAACGAGCAAACTAAGTGGCGCGCGCGACGGCCAGATCACGCGTTTTTAGCTCCATTTTCACCTCTAAATTAAAATTATAAATATTGGTGGTACAATTAAGAAAGTTAGGACTTTTTTGTAGGACATTTCCTGCTCTTTAAGAATCTTGTTTTTGATTTCAGATATTTGGAATATTCTCCGAGATATTTGCAAATAACGAAACCCCCCTTTTTTTACGAAATTGTTTATAACTTTTGCAATGTTTTTGCGCGGGACTTCGAAATGTTCGAAAAGTTTCTAAATGCCATTCCGAATCGAATGACACCTAGATCATAATTTTTGGTAAAGTCACGCAACTTGTGAACGACACTACAGTATCTGTATGTGTACCCAAATATTGAAGAAAATGTTTCAGTTAGAACACTGAATTTTGATAATGCAACATGCAGCGTAGTAGGCCTAGTTGTTTAGATATTAATGTAATTTTAATTAAACTTAGGATACTAATTTAAAATAAATTTTTATTTTTTTTTAATTGGGTACGATATATTCACTGTTATTTTTTTCATTTCATTTAAAAAAAATGTAATTTTACAGCTTATATTACAATGCATATTTAGAACTTCTAAGGTTTTTTAGTGCATAACTATCCTAAATCTAATAATTACCGATGCTTTGGCTTCGTTCCAGCTCTGCACAAATATAAGTTGTTCCATGCTGTTGTGTTTCGGGTTCGAACCGCAGCCCAAAGCAGTTACACACAACGTTAAAAACTAAATGAAACCGTGCATTCAAACAGTTTATTGAAAATGAAAACAAATATCTAAAAAAAAAACAATAGTGAATTTATGTGTTTAATATTCACAGCCACACAGTCATATGTGTGCGCCTTTGAGCGTGTGTAAAATTCAGCATTAAATAATCCAATAAATTAAAACATACCCATTAGAAATGACTCAAAAAATGGTTTTTAGAAGCGCAAATAAAACAGTGTGAGTGTGGTAAGTAAAAGAGACGGTGTTTTCAGAAACTTCTATTAAAGGAAGTACGGCTGAGCAAAAAGGGCATTCCCACTTCAGGTGTATGTATGTTAAATAGAGACTGGTATTCAGGATGCTAAGTATTTGCTTAGATGAAGGTAAAATAAAGTAAGAATTACAGGGCGCTAAAAAGGAGTTTTCATTTGAAAACATCAAAGAACGTGAGGAACTAGAATTAGTAAACAAGCATAAAGGTGTCGTGTGTTACTAAAGCAACGAGTTTTGTTGTAATCGCATTCCTATTTGTAGGTAGATTATGTTAACTTAAGGTAGCAATTAATGCTTTAATGAAGAATATTTTTAGTAATACAACAAAAGGTGAATAACGTAATATATAAATTGACTAATAGATTGTATCAAAAAGTGATGCGTTTTATTATTATAGGTTTCAATCCATTAATATTGATAATAATAACAAAACTATTGAAATTCAAAGAAAAAATATTTTGACCTAGTATACTTAATCATTTTTTCCAATAAAAAAATATGATAGCAAAAAATTTATACAGTTCTATATTTATTACGAGAGGACTGAAATCATATTTTTAATATTCAATTTAAGGAAATTGATAAAAGCAGTTTCCAGAGTAAATATTTGTATTTATACAACGAATGCATAAAACTTTTTAAGTAGCATGGTATTTTCTGCTACTAAAGAAAATTTATGGACTTGATAATTCCTGCTTCATTTTCGCACGTATAAAACAGTTTCTTAATTTAATTAAAATGAACAACATAACAGTCTGTGAATCAAGTTATTTTGTGTTTGTTTTTCAATAAATAAATCAATAATGTTATTGCAATGATAATGAAAATATACTATGATATTCCACTCAGTTACATCAGATTTAAGGCATGAAAGATGTTACAGATTCATGGAACTGTCATTGCAAAAAAAACATGTAGAAGAAAAAATAAGCCCGTTTTAAGTAGAACAAATTGTTGATGATAATTAATATTAAAATCTAAAAGTTTGTAATCAATATAACCCTGATTTATTTAAACTAAAATTTGTAATTAAATTAAAAGAACAGATCTTTATGTAAAGGTAGTAGCGCGTATGATTAATAATAATGTATTTCTAAATCTTACAATAGTACAAACTTCTAAAACCTCAAAATTTCACGCCTTTCAAAAAATTTCTAACATTTCTCTAGACCACAAGCATAGATTAGCTAAACACTGGTAACCCTAAAAACTTATCTGATCAGTCAGTCAGTCGGTGTGAATTATATCGTATTGCAAGATAACATCATGCTGGAAACAATGTGGAGATCACTAAAGATAGATAATTCCGCTTTTGAGTAAATAGATAGCACTGAAATTATGTATGTTTCGCAAAAATAAACTTTGTTATTATTACTAATTGATACTTATTGTCTTTGAATTGCCTGGTATGACGTATGTAAATACTTGAATATTCAACTGATTTATAACTTTGTTTACACAGAACGCTGGACGTTTATTTCTATCAACTGAAAAACACAAGTGCGTTTGCAAATGACTGAATGTTAAATATAACAAAAGTTGGGGTTTTACTTGCAATTTGATTATACTTGAGAGTCATCTTTAATTTCAAAATTAATTAAATTAATAATTAAAAGTTAATTTTCTTTTGTTTCGTACATGTTTATAAAATATTAAAGCTGTATATAGTTATATTTGGTATGCGTAATACACTTTTATTCCTTCTGCTGTGTAATTTGATGCCGTTTATTGAACGTTTCCGACCTCGACATTATTAAGCAATTCAAGTCAAACTCAAAGAACAATAAAATGGAAATTTTGTTTTATTTCTTAGATTAACCTCATTTAGATACTAATCGCCTTTATAGTGTGGTTCATAAGTTCCATTTTGGCTATTTTTTGCCTGACTTCACCAAAAATTATGATCGAGGTGTCATTCGATTAGTAATTGCATTTGGAAACTTTTCGAACATTTCGAAGTCCCGCGCAAAAAAATTGCAAAAGTTATAAACAAATTCGTAAAAAAAGGGGTTTCGTTATTTGCAAATAACTTCGAGAATATTGGAAATATCCGAAATTTTCAATTGGTAAAATTTCTTTAGTTAACAAAAGCATAACTAATAAACAAATTGTGGGAAAAATTTTTTTCCGATGGATTATTGTTCATTCATGTATCCCAATGATACCTGAATTGTTTTATTCCTTAATATTTATATTTAATAGGTGAAAAAAATTTTTTTGTTAAAGAGAGCAAACTAAGCGGCTTGCCGTCGGCCAGATCACGCGTTTTTAGCCCTATTTTGACCTCTAAATTAAAATTATAAATATTGGTGGTACAATTCCGGAAGTTAGAACTTTTTTGTAGGAAACTGTCTGCTCTTTAAGGATCTTGTTTTTGATTTCGGATATTTGCAGTATTCTTCGAGATATTTGCAAATAACGAAACCCCTTTGTTTTTTTTACGAATTTGTTTATAACTTTTGCAATTTTTTTGCGCGGGTCTTCGAAATGTTCGAAAAGTTTCTAAATGCCATTCCGAATCGAATGACATCTCGATCATAATTTTTGGTGAAGTCGGGCAAAAAACAGCCAAAATGGAACTGGTGAACCACACTCTATAAGCAAATGTGGTTTTTATTAATGAGATGTTATCTTAGTAATTAAACAGTGACAGGTAAGTCACTGACTGATGTGATAAGCAAAGTATAAAAATGGCAAGATGTATTTGGTGTGGTTCTTAATTTTTTTTATTAAAACGCTATTTTTCTTGACAATATTAATCTATTTATTTTTACTGTCATTACATTTATCAAACAAAAAACAAAATTTTTGTTATACTCTCTTTTTTTTATCATTTTCAAATATCATTACATTTTTAATATCATCACATTTCCCCTCCATATTAATATAAATTTTAAGCGTTTTATACTATAGCTTAAATTTTGATTAATATTAACTAAAATATACTCAATTGTGAGTTCCATTACAATTTGATCTTTGTTTCTTTTATTTGTCTTATGTAATATAATAGATATTGTTTTGTTTCATGATATACATAATCATTTTTTTTAATGGTGTTTTATTTTATGTTTTTATTCTAACCTTAATTATTTGAATTGACGGTCTTGCACTTTGACATTTGTCGAACGTCATTTTGACATTAGGTAACTGCCATTCATTCATTTTTTTGACATTAGTTAATTGTCATTTTTGACATTTGTTAATTGTCACTTTGACATTACATTATTTCAACAGAATAACAATTTAAAATTTTATAAGTTTAGCTAGCATTATTAACATTTTATACAGGCTTTTTTTTATTGTTTTTTTTTAACTCAATATTCGATATTTTCTTTTTATTTCACATTTCCTTCCTATTTCTCCCTTATTTTCCTCTATTTTCCAACTAGCTTTCATTCATGCTGCATTCATACAAATCATATTCTACAACTTCTTAAGAAATTGCAAAAATTATTTTCTCTAGTAGTAACGTTTTCTTCATATAACTTAACTCCCTGCCTCATTTATCTACTTCAATATCATATTTTATCTTTACTTATTCATATTAAGGATCATATTTTGACCTTTTCTTTTAATATTATCAATCATATCATTAATTATTTATTATTATTATCATTATTATTCTACTAATTTCATATTCAAATCTTCATAATTATCATCATTTTAATAATACTTCATTAATAATTATTTAACTCATTATGATTATCTTTAACACATTCATTCAAGCATCATTCATACCTTCTTGTCAAACCTAATACGCAATGTTCCCTATTCTTCTTTGGTTATTTTTGTCAACATTGGCTTCTAATTTTTACTTTAACATTCTCTTGTAGCATTTATTCTAGTTCTTTGATTTTCTTTCTTTTTCTGTATTTGTAATTTCTTTGTTCCTCTCTGACTCCTGATAGTAAATTCTTTAAATGTTTTTTCATTATCATTTTATATTTTTCCATCCTTATTTTGGATTTACTATCTTTCTTAAATATTTTATACCTCGATTCCTTATTTTCCTTTCTAGTCTTATTTTTAGATTTTCTTTTGACTTGGATCCCCTCCAACCTTTTATTTTCCATTGTCATCTTTATTTTGTTTCTTCTTTCCGCTTTTCTTGCTCTTCTTAGTTTATTCTGCCAATTAATGGTACATTTCAATTTTTCTTTATTATTATTATTATTATTGTTATTTTGATAATTTTTTTCTTTTTTGTAATTATTCTTTATCTTATTTTTAAGATTTGCCTTTCTTATTGGTAAACTGTTAATTCTTTCTTTTGGATTTATTCGTTTGTGGTTTACTGAGAATTTTGCCATATTTTGAATCCCGCTATCTAATATACAATAATGACTTGGTCCATGATTACCTGCTGTTGATTTCTCTTCAACATTTTTGTTTATTTTTTCTAATTCTATTTTCACATTCTGCTGGTAGTTTTCTTGTGCTTTTTCTTGCTCCTTAATTTTCTCATTTATATCTGCATCCCTTATTTGTAACATGTTGATAATTTCTTCTTGGTGTCTTTCTAGTTTCCTACGCATTTCATTCTGACATTCATCTATCTTATTATTCACCTCTTCTTGTATTTCACCTTTCATGTTTTTAACAATATTATCCCATCTATTCTCACGATCTTCAAATTTTCTTTTAATTTCTTCAAATCTTTTCTCTTGATTATGATTGATTTCTTCAAATCTTTTAGTATTATCTTGTTTAATCTCTTCTAATCTTTTAGTTTGGTCTTCTATTCTTTTAGTTTGGTCTTCAAATCTTTTAGTTTGGTCTTCAAATCTTTTATCTTGGTCTTGTTTCATTTCTATTAATATTTTAAGTAAATCTGGTTGTTGTTGTCTTATTTCTTTTTGCTCTTTATCTCCCATTTCAACATCTCCTCCATACTTGTACTTTCTTCTTCCATCTGTTCAATTTCAACATTTTCTTCCTCTCTTTTGTCCCTTTTTCTACTATCTACCGATTTACCTCGCTTTGACATCTTTCCACTACCAACAGACAACTAACAAAATGATAATTATGTCTTTTATTTAACTTGCCCTACCACGTTGGAACGCCAATTTTTTATGTTATGATATGGAGAGCTCTTTTTCTCAGGGTCCTTATTTTTCTTCGTGTGGTTCTTAATTTTTTTTATTAAAACGCTATTTTTCTTAACAATATTAATTTATTTATTTTTACTGTCATTACATTTATCAAACAAAAAAACAAAATTTTTTTTATACTCTCTTTTTTTTATCATTTTCAAATATCACTACATTTTTAATATCATCACATTTACATTTTTAATATCATCACAATATGTATAATTAAACGGACCCCATCCAAATTGGAGTATATTAATATAAATTAATAAATAAAAAGGATTCTCCAAACAGTTTTAAATGTGAGAATTGTATAATGTACCTCTAGACAGATTTGTTTCGGCCTTATTCTGGTCTCATCTCATCGTCACCAGCAAGCACACAAGGTGCAAGAGTAAACGTGGCCACCTAGCCACATTTAAAATGTTATGTGTGTTAAACATGGCTAAATATGGCTTGAGTATGGTTTAAATTACCTCTAATTTTGTATTTTATAAATTTAAATATCCTGTTTCGAAGAGATTTTGTCTCTTTATCTTCTAGTTTTATGCCACTGTAGATCATAAAATTGTCACTCTGCCTAGCCAGGACAAGATTTATTTTTATGTTTGTTCTGTTAATTGGACTGGACAATACTCGAATTTGTTATCGAACCACAACACCCTCTCGTTACCTTACTGGTGGTTTTGATGTCATGAATCCCGGTCAACCAATAATCTGTTACACCCACCCCTCTGGGGATTGAAGAATTCTCATTTTGATCGAGAGTTCAAGAGTTCGATGAAAGACTGCAAATAAGCAACACACGTGCTCCCCGCGTTTATCGTGTATGAAAGTTTAGGACCTAGATAATTTCGCGTGATATCGGAATCTATTCTAAGTGTTTGGTTAGCATCCACGTAGGTGAATGACAGCCTGAGTGCACGACGCGAATTATTTCTGTCATCGTTACATATTTATTGACAATCCCTAGAATGTACCAGATATGTCACTGCCATTAGTGTGTAAATCAAATCTCACCTTATTGGCAGATCTACCAAACTAAATTCACACCGAATTCACAGTGGAATTACCGTACCCCCTCTCTTATTATTTTACTTCTTTCTTGTATCTATATCGTTCCGTCGAATCTCTACGAGTGTTGTACTGCTTTGCTTTCTAAAGACAGTTAAAGACAGTCAACATCTACCTTCAATCTAAGAATTTATATGAATGTCGTCCGCCCCTGGAAAATTTAATGTATTAGTCCCAAGAGAATTCTTGTGTAAACCAATGCAGTAAATTCAGTGTAACTTGTGCTATAAATTTGGATCTTTATTGAATAGTTCCAGTATTACGGTAAATGATTTTACCCCTTTTAAAACTGTATCATGTGAAGAAGCCGACGTTGGCGCATCAAGCACGTCAACTGCGAATGCAGTTGCTTGCTGACGTACCTGCATTTCATCTTCTTGTCACCAGTTGCTTTGGATAAATGTTACCTAAGATTCACTTTTGGTAACATCGCTTCACATTGGTGAAAAACCTTGTGATATTTTTTCACAGTAATGGAAAGTTCGACGCGTCATTTCCCAGTGGTGAAAAACTTTATAATAATGTTTATTTGAGAGGAATCCGTTATTTGTCATGTTTTAACGTAACTATTCGGTTCTGAAATGTTGTTGATTTTTATTAGTTTGATGGTATACAGATAAAACCAACAAAACTATTAATTTAATTCTTGTCTTGTTAGTTTATCCATGCAAGGTTCTGTTAACGTAAATTCTTGTAGTTTCATAACTTTGCAAATTTGTCTGTCTTAAAGATTTATTTAAACAATAATCTGGATACAAGGCTAAATGCAAAACACCTGGAGTGACGACCCCAGTAACATTAACGTTGTTATTTGTATTTTACATTTTATTTCATGAGTGCTTTTTTTACAAGCGACCGCAAAATTTTCTAATCTAATTATTCAGACTTTATGTTGCCTTCATATTACCGGCGTTCTATGCAATGCTCCTAGCCGATGGTTCGTGCATATTAAAAAATTTATTGTGGCCATGTTTATCTCATGTTTACTTTAATATATTTGACTTTTCGTAATGTGTGTTAATGTTATGACGATTTTCAAGCAGTGCGAACCAAGACCTCTGTAATCTGTTTATTGTACCAAGTTAATAGTATGCTAATAATACCAGCTTACCTTTTGGCCTTTCTTGTGGTATTAGCATGCACATAGATGATTTCAGTGATCAGCTGTTCCGGAACCAGGGGACGTCGACCTTCACCTACCTACATAATATCACCTTAATCCCTCATTCGGAGTGTAAGTATCTTAAGAGAGTGCAGTACAATCTCGATTCCGTCTACTTGTGTAGCGTTCGAATCGGTGGTTCGACCTTGATAAGCATCTTACCTACTGACCTAGATACGAAGATCAGCTGCAGGATTTTCCTTTCGAAATCAGGTCACCGACTTTCAACAGCGGCTTGGGCCTTCTCGATCCCGAAACCCATAAAGATTCTCGTATCAATACTACCATCTACCGCCAGCTCTAGAACTTTCTCGCCCACGACCCATCTTTGACTGTCAAAAGTTAGCATACCTATTTTATATATGGTTGCATATATCGATCGGTCACTAATCCCAGTTTTACACGTAACAACTACTACTCTGCTCGAAAACTGTAAAGGCTATACTTTACAGTAGCTTTTGTGATAACTGATAACGAAAACCGTGCTCTGGAACAGTTTGAAGAAATATTTAATGTAATAATAACGCGTTGTGGTCTATTTGTGAGCGACGTCTATCCTTTCCTTGGAGCAAGCCTCGATGGATTAGTTCCTAGTGCGTGTATTTATCACCGCGAAATTCCAATTCTAAATTGCATTGATTGTTTTGGAATTGATTTTCTTTACTTTTAGAACTTTATTTTCTAGATTAGTCTAGAAGTGTATATAACCTGCATGTTATAATATTGGTAATTATTAGTAGTGTATAATTCTAATAAGTTTGTAGTTTGTATTTTATACTTATGTAGTTACAGTATTGCCAGGAATGGTGTGTCGATGTGAATTACATATTCAGATTTCGATGGTCGATATCGTTTGGCTTTAGTATTTTATTTTATAAAACTAAAAGGTCATACTTTTTAGTAATTATTGGTGTGGTACTATAGGGGTTTCTATTTTATGTTGTTACTTGCATAGAATAGCGCGCAATGTGCCAATTATTTTTGTTCAAAAGGGGGCCGATTGCTACGTGATTAAAACGCTGCTCAAAATGTGTCGAACGTGAAATAATGGTGTACTTTTATAAATGGCGAGATGAAACTAAATATTAAACATGACTATTACTTTCAGGTTCTGGATCAATTACATATTGTCCAGAGAAAATATTGTTTGTTTGTTTTTTGGACTCCTAAAGGTGCTAGTAACTATTTAAAAGATTTTTAAAAACAGGAAGTTTTGGAAAGAGAAAATGATTGACAGATTAATCGATTTTTACATAAATCATTAGCTTCTTGAATTGGTTGATTCCAGAATAGAAAGGCAGTTACCTGTAAGAAATAATTTACTAAGGCACTGACGATTTACATCATGTACACGCAAACAACTAAGACAATGTTTTTGACTAAATGGAGCCTAAAAATCGGTTGGATATATCACATACAAAGATGCTTCTATCGTTTCCAAATCATCCTTCTACTTTACCGAAGCAATAAAGAGTACAAGAAAAGTAGATCACATTGTAGTAACAACAATTTGTCAATAATATGTTGGATTTGCGGGTTGGGGTTGTTTCTAATAATATGAAAATTGTTTTTCGTTTCATAACAAGGTTTACTTACAAACTTCAATTTATAAGACAAGCTATGTGGACTTCGGATCATTACTTGTAGCCTTAAAGTTATCAAAATAAATTCATAATGTTGTTTACGGTTAAAACTTCCGAAATTCTGAACAATGAATACTTTGTGGAAAATAGCTGATTGATTGGGGAATTCAGTTAGCAATGGAGATTCAAAAAAACTTAGTACTTACATTTTAATATTCTGTAAATGTTTATTTCCTTGTTCAGGGACAACAAGAGCCTTTAATAAACTTACCTTATAAATAATGTTACACATATAAGACCTAAATATTAAATAAATTAAAACTATTGCGTGAATTTTCGAAATATTAAGAAATAACTTCTAATGAGTTTCTTTTGAATCTCTATTGTTAAGGGACCGAATTTTCCAATTCGGCTGCTTTTCTAATTATTTATCGCTCGAGATAAATATTTAACAAGACAAATAGACTTTTCTGCAGGCTTCTATATATTAGCAACCCAAATTTTGTATTTTAATTCATAATTTTGTTTATTGGGGTAATATTATACTTACGTATTATAATATTTAACGATTTAATATAACTAAGTAAACTCAAAAAATAAAATTAAATACTAGGCAATATTTATAAAACCGAATTAAATTTAGTTTTTTTGTATTTATTTAGAACAAATTAGTTGCTTCCATATTACATTGAGTTAATTAGCTGATACTTTTAGCTTCATAATTTTATTTTAGTATCGGATTAACTTCAATACATCACATTTTAGTAGATTGGAAAAAGCAAAATCAACTAAAAAATAATTTAAATAACTCCCAGGCACATTAAAACAAACTGAAAGAAGAAACCATTTGTGTTATTTGTGCTTATTAAATTCTTCAGATAAATATGAATATTATAATTCAGGCTTCGCTCTTATTTAAATGGGTAGCTGGAGGATAACCTCAAACCTTTAAAATTAAATGCAACAGGTAGGACTAAATTTAATCAAATTATTTCGCTTCAATTTAGATTTTAAACATCATCAAGACAACAGCATTCTGTAGAATTTCTCTCTTATACATTCCATTGATTAAATAACAGCCAAACCATCAACATAACACTTTAATCTAGAAACTTCCCGCAAAGTTATTGACCGTACACGGGTATCAACGAGATCTTAGTAACAAAATCCTCGAACCCTCCACTCATAGTTATTTAAGCTTTGTTACAACTTAGTAAAGCTGCTAGAATCGATACGTAATCCACACCTACAACAAAAATTTGTTCCAAAGCCTAACTTGAAGAGGAACAGAAAATTCGAGATCGCATTTTGTTTTTATAGAAAATGGATACGATATAAAATTGTTTTTCTTTTTATCCTTATAGAAAGTCAATGCGCTAAACGTGCTTTTCCTGGAAATATTGGCAAAGTAAGAGCAATAGCGTATATTTTATTTATGACGTCTAGAAAACGCAACTGTTGACATTTTAAAATAAAATGTTTTAAACACATTTCTGCTCTTATGTTTTTATCTGCTTTTGCTCATTTCTGGGAATTTGAAAAACTAAAATGTTTTTTATACTACTTACCTTTGAACAGTAATTTTAAAACACATAGAACCAACTAGGTATAGGTGGTTCACATATCGATTCAGAATTAAAGCAGAATATTGAGACGCTAGAGAAAGGAGGAGTAAAAGCTAAAACGTATTTATACTTTACGATTCTCTATAGTTGTGGCACGTTGGCGTATATATATAAAAAAAAGGAAACATAAAATATTCCATATAATAGCGTCCATATGTTGCAAAATCTTGTGAGTTTCTTTTGATAGCAATGTGGGTTTGAATAGAATCTCCAAGTCTTAAGTCACCTGTAGAAAGTTACATAAATCAAGTCCCACGTGGGGGAAGATATACAGTAGAAAGAGCGAGATCTGACAAATGACTCAAAGCATCTCGTGGGAAATGCTACTTTTACGACATGCGAAATGGGGTACCACATATACTAGGATTTTGGTGGTGCTATACAAGTTATTTCAGTACGTTTATAACGTGACAAATAAAACAAAGTTAGAGTGATATAAGGATTTCGTGAGTTACTATAAAACACTTTTCTTGAATGCTTTTGTTACCTTTGTGATTGTTCTGCTAGTAGTGAAATGTCACAATTCGTGAGATTTATTGTTGTGATATATATTCCACTAATTTTGTTAAGGTATTCCTAAAGACTCACCTGAGATTGTTTTACGAAACTTTATTTACCTTTTAGAGAAATTTAAAGCTAAATGAAATGCAATTAGTTAAGTTTAAGTTTTGAAGTCTCATATTAAGTTCAGTATTTACAGATTCATTTTAAAAATTAAAGTGAAAAATATCTGCTTTAATTTAAAAATCAACTTAAGCGTAATAACGCAGTCATTATGGCTTGAACTGGATTTTATGTTCCTTGAAAAGGGACTCCTTTCGATTTGTTGGGTATCACGGCTTCATCAGAGTGTGAACACTCCCGTCTCAACTCTTCAGCTCAAATTCTGAAAACGTCTCGTTATATGCTACCGTTCCTTTATATAAATTACATGTTGGGCACGCATTTAAACTGGCAGGATATAAGTCCTTTTATATAATTATATTTTGATGCCTTTGAATGCTATGTTTTGCTAATTTTCTCTACCCTAACAGTTGTAATTAGTGTTTTAGAGTTTAATACTCAAAATTTCCTTTTTTATTTTGTTGTCTCCAGAGGGCATTAGCGCCCTGCGTAAAAACTCCTTTTATTTTTTGACGGATAGTTTCAAAACGTCTAGCGAATAAGTTCGTGTGGTTAAAATTATTTTTTTTAATAGTTTCATTTAATGTATGTGCTATCTCTTCGGTCGCTTTTCCCTTCTCCTCCCCTTCCCTCATCTTAATTATTGGATTCGAGCCAAGACAGCACCGAAGTGATGAGTACCTTTATTTTTTTTCTTTTTTTTATGGATTTAGTACATGACTTGTTTGAGGCTCTTGGCACATTCCCTTTAAATACAGTCCACAGATTATAGAATCTCAAACACATAGCTTTAAATGAAAAACCAGACCTGCAAAGGAAAAGTTTAAAACATCAATTACTTTAGGAAAAGAATTGTTAAAATAATAAAATTAACAATTAATCCTGACATTATACAGGGTGATTCTAAACTTCTTTTTTTCCTTTTAAAGAATAGTAGACGCATATAAAAGGAACCGAGCTACGTTAAATTGCATGAACAAAAATCGTACAGTTTCAGAGCTGGAATAACCGTGTTTAAGAACTTCTGTACATTTCCGCATTTTGTAATACAATAATTTAAAAACTAGCCGTCTTTATTTGAAACATCTACCACAACTGAAACAACCAACTCTGCGTGATCTACAGCTACTATAAGTAGAAATCAAATTGCAATACACAGATAACTTTGTTTATTAAATTAAAAATGAAACAAGCAACGTTAAAATACCTTAATTACGAGCCCTATTGCAAATCAGTTAGCCCATTACTTTTTTAATGCGTTTTAGCCGCTTAATGTTTATTTACATCAAATGAATGGAAACTAAAGTTATTAATCAAAAAAACTATATTAACTAAGAACATATTAGTAATATATTAACACATATTTAAACTTTTTAAACTTAACTTATTGAATATTATTTGATTTGATTCTGAAACATCGCTCTTAGACTAGAAAACTAACATTTTAAATAAAACTTTCTACCACTGGGTAGTACCGCCTTTGTGTTTTAAAACAGCTTCGATTTGACTAGGCATGGTATCGACCAGTGCTTTACACTCATCCGAAGTAAATGAGTCCCAAATCTCTTGAAGTCTGTGTTTCAAATCATTGAGTGTTCAAGCAGGATGTTCTCTGAGCTTCTTTTTCATTCTATTCTACAACGTTTCGATAGGTGATAGATCTGGGCTACTAAAGACCCAGGGCAATGTCTCTAGGTTATTTTCAGTCATCCAGACTTTTACCTTTCTTGCGCTGTGGCATGAAGCACCGTCTTGTTGAAAAACTCGTTTCCTACCGTCTAACTCTAAAGATTCGATTGTAGGCAAAAGATGCTGTTCCAGAATTGCATTGTATTTGTTAGCATTAATTATACCGTCTGCAAAATACAGTCTGCCCGCACCGGAGGAAGACATGCTGCCCCACACCATAATAGAAGCAGGGAATTTAACTTTAGTCAGTAAGCAATCGGTATTGTAAGCTTCTGATTTTGTTCTTATTACTCTACTCCTAGTATCACCTATGGATACCTCGAAACGTGATTCATCAGACCAAACTACTGTACCCCACTCTTCCAAAGTCCAATTTTTGTGAGTTCTAGCTCACGCCATACGATTTTTCATTTGTTTATTAGTTAATAGTGGTTTCTGTTTCACTTGATGGAGTGGGAAAAGTTTTGTTAAAGGGTACTAACGCTAAACCAAAAATATGTTTACCATATAAAAATTATAACCCATACGCTTAAGTGCACGCAGTAAAGTGTATTTTGTATAATTTTTTTTATGCTTTCATTCCAGAGGGCAGTAAGAGCTGTGGAACTCGCACGACGATTTTTCTTAACTAAACGTCCCAGAATTTGTAATTCGGCATCCGTTATAGCAGAAATTTGCTTGAAACGTTGCGTTGCAGCAATCAGACCTGTTTCATTGTGATATTTAATAATGTCTAGTACAGTATAACGCGATAATCCTAACGTTTTAGCAATTTTACAGCCAGAATTCATGATAACGGCACAAATCTTCAGACAACGCTTTGCCTCTCGGCATTTTTTCCAACTGTCAAAATGACTACTTTCATATATTTTTCCAAGACTATCTAGATTATCTTAGTATTAAAACATTCACTGTGGCCATGATAAATATAGAAAGTATTAATAGATTTGCAAGCTCTTGTTACACTACTTAACCTATTTTTTTGAGAGCTGTTCAATTTGCGAAAATTAAAAAGTTGATCAACAAGTCTGAAATTTAGACGACTAAAAGATAAAATAAAGAATGTACAGTTTTTTTATAGGTTTTTGTAAAAAATCATGAAGTATTTCTAAAAATAAGGAAAAAATCACAGTTGGGCGAACTGATGTGCAATAGGGCTCGTATTAAAAAATTGTAACAAATTTAAATCATGTTCAATAAAGTTAAAGGACAAGAATAATAATAATTGTTCAAAATTACGACCTCCAGCTTGAACACACAGTCTAACACGTCGAATCCAAGATTGGACACATCTCTCTGCCGAATGCTTTTTGCAACGTTGTGTATTCTCTACAACAGCTGTATTTAGATAGCAATCTGTTCGTGATAAACCAATGATATCATATGCCTCCAAAAATAAAAAACTATATTTAAATGTTGTTGTGCCATTCTATTCATAATGTGTGGGAGCTCCGTCATGCACGAACTACATACGCCGGCGGACATCTAATAAAACATCCTCCAGCAGTTCTGGAAGGTCGTTTTGCATACACTCTCCCAGTCATTCGGTTGGGTAAGATAAATAAGCCTATTGGCATACCATCTACCAAATCCAGCAAAAACATTGGATGATGTGAGCGTTTACTACATCCCAGTAGTGCATATTGTGGAAGTTTATAATTCCGTTCCTTGTGAAGGTGGATTCATTATAAGCCAATACATTAATCGGAAAGTTGATATTTCTCAAATTCTGTTCCAAGAGCCATTAACAAAATTAAACGTGGCGCTTATAGTCTCTTGATGCTAGAGCTTGATACGCTGCACGTGGTGCGGGTATAGTAATTCTTCGTGCATCTTTCGCCAAAATTCATAATTTTATCATCAATAGCTTGTCCGTTTGCTTGAGGGCCTCCCTCACGTCCTTGTTGTGACCGCAGTTTGCCCAAAGTATATGTGTTCCTTGAATTAAAAACAAAAGCGTTGGAAATATAGGATGCTTACTAACTATTGGAAAACGCTCTGCAGGCAATCGTGCAGCTGCAGCAGCATTTGTAGTGCTGCTTCAATGTAAACTATTATAATGTCTACAAATTATTCATTTGTATATATTCTTCAATTCAGCACAAAATAGAAAATTATGGAAGATAGTTAATTATTATCCTTTTGCAGTACGTAAGTGGTACAGGATAATGGAACTAAACAAGTAAGTATTCCTTTTCGTAAGTGAGTAAAGAATTTAATATAACAAAGCGTTACTCGGACACGTTTTGTCTAAAAGTCAAAATCGACTACAAAGTTAGCTACTTTGGAGCCAGAAATGGTCAAAATCAGGGGTCTGAACCACTGGATTTTTCATTTCAGTTAGAGTTACGGTTATTTTCCAACTCAAAATTTCAATTGCGGTTAGGATTACGGTTTTTATATTTATTAACTTATCTGTTAGGGTTACTGTTTCAGTTAATTGTGGTTAATTCCGTTTATAATAAGGTTAATCATTTTTATTTGCGGTTACAGTTTTTTTTTCTGTTAATTCATGTTAATAATTGTTAATATAGGTTTTTTCTGGTTAATTACTATTTTTGATAGCAATTTTCTTGCATGAAATTAATTAATTAATAAAAGCTTTATTGTTGAACTAAAACATAATCTTTTATATCTATCTTTAGTACAAAGCAATTCAATTTCTATTTGGTTAATGTTAATAGGAAATAATTAAATTCTTATATGTAAAAAACCTTTATTGCAAAGGAAATATAATATACATTGACAAATCAGAATGATACTGAATAAGAGTTTATCTTAACAAAATTCTTTGCCAGGGAGAGGTTTGGATTAGATAATATCTCAGTTAAAACCTGGTTTACTTGAAGACCTAGGAATATCCCGAATATCAGTATAGTTTGCAAGAGTACATTGTTTTTCATTATTTGTTTTCTTCTCACTTTCTGTTGGTGCTGTTGTTTTTTTTTAATGCAGGTTTCTTAGATCTACTGGAATTTTTTTGATACAATTAAGTATACAGATAGCTGTAAAGCGGGCAGTACGACAGAGTGGGTATGCTAGATGTTGTGCAATCTATGGAGTTAAGCAGCATTGGTTTAAGTCAGAACTTAGATGGGTGACTGACGACAATGCATTCACTCTTGAGTTCAGAAAAACTATAGGCTTCTTGGATGTTTTTTAAAATGTCATCAGCTTTTATAACATTATCTAAGTCATTTTCAGTATTATACTCAACTTTTTCATTAACTATTATACTTTTACTTTGACAACGTTGCATCAATTCTATCATTTTTATCATGTTACAACCATTGTCTGTTGTAAGTGTGTATATTTGTTGTCTTTTAATTTTGTATAAATCTAGAACTTCATAAACAATTTGTTTCAAATTTTCTGCAGAATGCCGAACAAAAATTTTTTTAAGGCTAAAGTTTTCAAAATAATTCTTTGTTTTTCCGTATCAATATACTGAACATTTATAACTAAAAAACTTCTGTCCATGCGAGTAGCTGCATCAATTTTTAGTGAAAGCATTTTCCCCTTAAATTGATCAGTCATGTCACTTCTTAGATGATGATTTGCTTTTTCAATCAGTAATTGTTTTAATTTTTCTTCATTTATTATGAATTTTTCATTTTTCTTTTTATTTAGTGCAGCGACCAGTGGATCTAGAATTTTTCTAAAGCCAGAGTCTTGAATTATACAGAACGGTCTTCCATTACTTGTAACCATTTCAACACATATATTTTCTAAAATCTTCTCATTCATTGTTACTTTAATTCTGTGAAAATCCAAAACAGACAACTGAAGGTGTTTTAGATCTTTAGATTTCTTTTCGTCTGCACTACTTTCATCTTTTTGCTTCATTAGTTCAGCATCCCACTCCTTTGCATGAAATCGAGCCACGTGCCGCTCTAAGTTTGACGCATGAATGCATTAGTAGATATTAAAAAAAATTATTAACTTATTACATCTATCTAGAATACAGGGTGTAACAGATAAGGTGAACCAAGAAAATTTGTAGAGGTACTCGGTACTAAGAAAATGCTTACTACAAAAGATAATTAAGACAATCATAGCTACCAAAGTTACCTGCTCATTTATTGGACTTTCAGAAATTTAATATTAATATTAATAACATCAGTCTTGAGCGTACAGTTTCTCAGTCTCACAAAATATAAATAATTGCAATTTATTATAAATGCATTATTTATAATTTTTTTTAAAACAAAGGAAGAACTTTTAAGCTAAACTCCCAGAAGGATATATTCGCCCCCAGGTGTATACCTATGAAATGAGACTTTCAACTATTAGACCACAGATGTCGCTAGGAGTATTTTTAAACTGTCCCAAATATCTTATTTTTTTCGTCTGTCATCTGTCAACAATATTCAATTCATTGTTTGTGATGTTTCATACAACAACGCATTTTTTTCGCTCTTAAAGTGTCGAATTTCGTGCCTTCAAACTACGATTTGCGGACATCGTTGATTTTCTGTTATCAATTGAAGAAAAACGCTTCTCAAGCTCATCAAATGCTTATAGAAGCTTACGGTGGACATGCTCTAAGCAGAGCACAGTGCTTCAGGTGGTTTGAAAAATTCCGAAGTGGTGATTTTAGCGTGGAGAACGAGGAACGTGGCCGGCCACCGAAAAAGTTTGAGGACACCGAATTGCAAGCATTGTTGAATGAAGATGATGGTCAAACGCAAGAAATGATGGCAGAGCAGTTGGGAGTGACCCAAAAAACCATTTGCAAACGTTTGAAAGACATGGGCATGATTTTAAAGGTCGGAAGATGGGTGCCGCATGAACTGACTGAAAGGCAGCAAGAGAACCGAAAAACCACTTGTGAAATGCTGCTCTCCCGGTTCAAAAGGAAGTCTTTTTTGCATCGAATCGTTACGGGTGTATTTCTCCAATCCCAAGAGTAAACGATCGTATGGTCCGCCCGGCTACAAGCCAAAATCAACGGCCAAACCAAATCGCTTCGGCCGCAAGGCAATGCTGTGTGTTTTCTGGGATCAGCATGGTATGATTTGGTACGAGCTATTAAAACCAGGTGAAACAGTTGACGGTGCACGCTACCAACGACAATTGGCCGATTTGAACAGCGCTATACACCGAAAACGCCCAGAATATGCCGATCGGCGTCACAAAGTAATTTTTCTTGATGACAATGCACCACCACATCGAACAAGAGCGACCCGGGAATTGGTGGAGACGTACGATTGGGAACCGCTGGTGCATGCGGCTTACTCACCAGACTTGGCGCCTTCCGATTATCATTTGTTTGCATCGATGGGCCACGCACTTTCCGAGCAGCGCTTCGATTCTCACGAAGAAGCCAAAAAATGGCTCGATGATTGGTTTGCGGCCAAAGACGGCCAATTTTTTTGGCGCGGCATTCACAAATTGCCTGAGAGATGGGTAAAATGTGTCGCTAGCGATGGCTATTATTTTGAAGATTAAATTTGTAACCATTTTTTGTTAATAAACGTTTAAAATTGAAAAAAAAGTCTCATTTCATAGGTATACACCTATATAAATATCAGTTGTTGTAAAAAAGACAGAAATCTACAATAATCAATGCCCAATAAAAAAAGGCTCAAATAATCTTTAGTTTATTTATTACCTATTGTATGTATTAAATATGAAGGCGTCTTGTTCTGATTTACCAAACAAAAATTTTCACAAAGATCTTAAAAACAATGCCTAAATTTAACTAGAATGCCAGAATTTTTTGTCTCAGTACAATCGCAAGTTCCGGAAGTAATTGAAGAGTAATAATTGACATATAATTCTGATTTGCTGAAATGAATGTAATATAATACTTAGGTTTAAAATAATAATGGTAGATAACACAGAACTAAAAATTGCGGTTATTTCAGCTACCATAATTTATTTATAAAGCAATAATTGCTTAAGCGGCAGCCTTTTAGAACCGGACGCATACTATATAACACATGGGCTGAAAAGTTCCAGGACTAACAAATAGATGGCGCTAATTCTATTGCATTCACCGCTTTTTCAGTTAGTACTAACCTTCAAAAGACAGCTGTTAAAATTTCATGACATTCTATTTATTATTTTGTGAGTTATTGTGCTAAGAGTGTCGCTACTTTTGTTATTTTCAAAACAATGGATCAAAAACAATTTCGAGTTTTAATTTTACACTGCTTCTTGATGGGAAAAAATACCGTTCAAGCGAAGCAATGGCTTGAAAAGTGTTATGGGGACTCCGCTCCATCAGAAACAACAATAAAACGTTGGTTTGCTGA
>VTPC01090729.1:155405-189397 GCA_011009095.1 Ignelater luminosus
CATAAATTCCTGAATTGAGTAAAAGGCTTCACTTATCAGATATCTTTTAATCTTATTTCTAAACGATTTTAATGGCAAATTTACAATGTTCACAGGCAATTTATTGAGAAACAAAGGGCCATAATAATTTTTACTATATCTACTTGAATTAAGACGCAAGTAATCTAAACGAATTTTAAAGTTATCTCTTGTACTATAATTATGAACATTATTTTGTGTATTATAATCGTCTAAATATTTTTTAGTTTGAATTAAGCTATTAAAAATATAAAGGGATGGAAATGTTAATACGCTTAAACTAATAAAATCTTGTTTTACATCATCGGTATAAGATTTTTTTGTAATGATACGTATAGCTTTTCTTTGCAGGTTGAAGATTCTATTAGCATGAGTAGAATGTCCCCAACATACAACAGCATAAGCCATGTGTGCGTTTATTAAAGCATAATATGCGATTACAGCTACTTGAGTAGGTACAATATGAGTTAAGTTACGTAGAACAAATAAATTTCTTGAAAGAATTGTGGCTAAATATTCAATATGACTATCCCAACTTAATACTGGAGCTAACCATACTCCTAGAAATTTCACAGAATCTTCATTTTGATGATTTACAAGCGTTCGATGTGAAAAGATTAGTTTTTTTGTTTAATTTTAAACAATTTTGTATTAGCCAATTTTCGATTTTAGATTGATGAATGTTCATTTCATTAAACAAATTATTCTCATCTTGATGATATCGCAAGAACGTTGTATCATCAGCAAATAAAATTACTTTACCGGATAATATTGTCGTATGCAAATCATTAATATATATAACAAATAAGATAGGACCCAATACGGATCCTTGTGGAACTCCACAAGTTAATAATCCTTCTTCCGAGTAAGTATTATTTAGAAAAACTTTTTGTTTGCGATTTTGTAAATATGATTGAAATAGCTTAATACTAGAGGTATCAAAGTTATACAACTGTAATTTTTGTAACAGAGTATCATGATTGACGCAATCAAAAGCTTTCTGTAGGTCACAATACAAAGCCCCTACCCAAGATCCCTTTTCCGTACCTTCAATTACAAAATCTAAAAGACAATTTATAGCTTCGGTTACTGACCTATTTTTACGAAAGCCGAATTGTTGATTATAAAATAGTTTACTAGCTTCAAAATAATCTACAATTTGATCTTTAATTAACGTTTCGAATATTTTAGATATAATGGGAACAAGAGAAATTGGTCTATAGTTATTCATATCATTCAACGATCCCTTTTTATGTATGGGTATAACTTTGGAAATTTTTAAGGCATTGGGATATATACCTTCTTCAATACAACCATTGAATACTTTAGTAAGCGGTGGTATGATTATGTTTTTAATACACTTAATTAATACTGCATTTAAATTGTAATAATCACGACTAGTTTTATTTTTTAATCTATTTATTGCATCACGCGTATTATTTTCTGATACAGGTTGTATACTAAACTTAACATTTGTTTGTTGAATATTTGGACTGGAAGTGTTTTGTACTAAAGGAAGACTATTCAATACATTCTCCGGTTGTTTTATAAAGAAATTTTAATTTATTTACATCAAAACTAATCTTGTTTGAGACTATCTTATCCCTTCTGTTTTCATTAATTATATCCCAGTACACTTTAGGCTTTTAATTGCTATTATGGATTTGTTTAATGTACTTGTTACTTTTTGCCCGTTCCATCTCTTTTTTATATTTTACACGAAAACTATTTATCAATTCATTTAGTTTTAAGTTGGGAAAATTCTTATTTAATTCCTTTAAAAAATTTAAATGCTCCTTCATTTTTCTTAATTCCGACGTGTACCATGTTAGTTTTTAATTTGATTTTATTTGTTTGTGTAACCACAGGAAATGCACAATTTAACGATTCTATTAAGATAGTAATAAATTTTGAAAATTTAGTATTAACATTAACATGAATTTCATTTACAAAATTCTAATTTAGAGCTTCTATTAATTTAAAAAATCTAAATTTGCCTACATCTGTATAAGGTCTATATGAGGTGATTTCATCCTTGAAAGTAGGTTTGCATTCAATGGTAATAAATATAGCTTTATGATCCGATAATCCAGGATCCTCAACCCAAGTATTATACTGTCTAAAATTTCCAAAATTTACTAAGATATTGTCAATGCAATTTGAAAGTCTAGTCGATTCGGTAATAGTATGCACAAATCCATAAGAGTTTACTATATCTATAAATTTAACATAAGTTTTGTCTTTGATATTGAATCTAATATTAAAATCTCCATTTATTACGACTTCACAATTAAAATTATTTAAAATTGTCAACAATTCATTCATTTTATACATAAATACATCAAAATCCCCAGCTGGAGGCCGATAAACTGTAACGCAAATAATTTCCTCCTGCACAAAATTTACTGCTGTAATCTCAATATGTTTTTTCAATTGACAGTTCACTAATTTTATCTAAAGGATTGTATAAAATCTTATTTTTACAAAGTATTATAACACCTCCACCTGTAGTGGTTGATCTTGTATAGTGACTTATAACTTTATAATTTTTAAAGAGAAAATTTTCTGGTTCACCAGGTCGCATGTGATGTTCACTTACACACAGTACATCTATTTTTATTCTAAAGTTATTTACAAAATCTTCAAAAATTATTATTTTATTTCGAACAGACTGAGCATTAATATGCACGATAGTAAATTTATTATTACAATTTGAACTTATCTCTTTATTTTGCACACTATTTCTCACAACACTGTTTATTTTTGTATGCGTCGGGGTTGATTTTTTCGGTAAAAAAAATTATTGATGCAGGTTCCTTTCGGCCATACAGTTGGATCCATAATCTTATCAGCATCGCCTTCATTCACATCAAGTTTAAATGAGGAGTAATATTTTGGAAATTTCGATTCAATTTTTTCGCATGATATTACTGGAGCTACCGATATCACGTGGTCAAGAACTTCCTGTGCTGTGGTGTCAGTGGATAACTTGCAAATGTGAATCGATTTTACCTTAGGGGCTACTTTTAATTTACAAATTTCGTTTACTTGAGAGCCCACAATAATCCTTTTCTGTTGTTTTTTGGGCATAGATGTCTTTCGTTGTTGATTTTCTACATCGCTATTTAAGGAGATGATCTCTTTACATTTAATTTGACTCTCTGTTAAATGGATACTGGCTGCTACAGTTTCTTTTGTGATTTTTGGTTTTACCTTTTTAACAGTTTCTTTTGTGGTGTCAAGGTTGTGTGTTTCAATATTTTCTGTTTGCGATTTTTGTTTGTACTTTACATTTACATTTTCTGTTATCACAGTTGGCGGTTTTATTTGCTTATTATATTGCTTTTGCTTCACGTCAGTTTCACCTGTTATTTGTTTCTCTAACACTCCTATTTTAAAGTACAGAAGTCCATTTTTTATCTTCCATCTCACTGATTAATTTTTGTAATAAACTATTTTCCTTACTTAATCTCTTCTTCTCTTGCAAAAGCTCCTTAATTACTTCATCTTTTGATTTCACATCGGCTCGTTCCACAATGATTGTGTTTCTAGAATCCATTGAATCGTCTAATCCACCATTTCTTACTTTCGGAGGCAATAAAATCATATCTAAATGAACGCATTGTATTGGACGGTATTCTTCATCATATGAGTCAAGTTGCTCCAAATAGTTTAAAAGCTCTTCAGCATCTCTAGGATCTGATGGATTATATAATTTGCGCCTCAAAGAAGTATACGTACCTACAAACAAACCTACAAACGCCTGTGGTATCATAAATCATACGCATAATTATTTTGGCCGTAAATTTGTTTCTACGTTATACAAACAATTGCATTATATACGTAATTACTAATTACATGCAATGAACTATTTGAAAGTAATTGAGAATCTTAAATCGCGTAGAACAGTACAGAAATGGTTTAAAAAAATAACATAACCTCTACGTTAGACGCATTTTTTCTTCTGGAATAAACTATTAATTAAAAACACGTAAAATTACACACGTTTTGTTAAATAATTATAATAAAATTACTTCCACAAACTCTTACAACAATATTATTTACAAAATTACTCGTAAAGTGTAAAAACTGTGACCGGAATGCATCCGTTTAACATCAAGATAAACATAACATCTGTCTGATATAATATATAATAATATATAATATACATAATAGAAGCGTTAAAATTGACATAAATGTGGTATTACTTGTAGCACTGTACAACCGATAATTAATTAAGGAAGACGTAGGTTTATCTATAACAGAGAAGAGGGGCGCAGTGAAAGTTTAAGAACAACCTAGTTACCCTATTGTATTTCTAGAAAAAACAATAATGATAAAAAATAGGAAAATCAATCATTTATTCAAAGTAGTATTTGCACATCTATTTTATAAAAGTACAATAGGTACACATTCAAAATATAATTTATTTGTAATTCGATATAATACATTACGTTGTTTAGTTGATACACCCTCCACAATATAAAATATGTTTGTTTTAAAAACAAAAAATTGATTAATGAACTAATATTCAACATAAATCAGTTATCTGAATTTTAATTATCATTTGATAATAACTCCATTAAAACATTAATGAACTGAAACAAACATTTAACAATTAACTTTGTTAAATTAATTTTGCAGGTGTTTCAATATTGCCAATTAAATTGAAAAAAAAATAAAATTTATTCTGACTCACTGTAACCTAATTAGTTTATTTTTATTCTGTTTTGTGTTTAATTCTCTACCCTTCAGTTTACCATTAACGAAACTTGCAAGCAATAATAAGATAAAGGTACCAGTTATGGGCACATCAAATAATTTAGTAGCAGTGTAGTGCTGTACTATTGTGATCCTGATCAGCAATTAGTAAGAAATAAGAAAATTTTAGTTATTTCATTTAAAAATTCAAGCAAACACAACTCGTTGAAAACCGAAAGAGGCCGCATACATAGCGCTAGCCAATGAACCGATAAAACAGGCTTATAAGATAGGAAACTTACATATGACCAGTACAGTAAAAAGCGACTATGATTTTGAGATATAGTACCGTTCTGAAACGCAAAGATGACGCTGACGTACATGTTTTACAAGTTGACACACAGATGTCGCCATAAAAAATGGGGCTTAAAAAAGAAATTCGCATTTTAAAATAAATTTTAGTAATAAAAGTTATGTACATTGTACAATGTTCTTTATTTCCTTTATCAAAATTTTCTACCAGCAAGTATTTTGTTAATTAAAGTTGTTAAAAAGAAGTATGTGTATACGTCTCATAGATTTGTTTTAATACAACAGTGAAACCAAAAAAAATCTTTATCAAAGTCACTTCCAAATTACCACCAATATTCCAAAATAAAAAATACACCATAACACTCTAAAATGAGAACTTATAAACTATATAAGTAGACCGGCCTAGTGGCTCAGTTGTTCCAGCACCCAGCGTTCAAACCCCGGTGAGGTCAAAAATTTACGAAAAACAAAGTAAATTCGAAATGAAGAAAAATAATAACCAGAGTCAGCTTCCAAAACGTTGCGACAAAATATCGCAACAGAGTGTGGCAATAGCCCAATTAACACCTCAACTGTATCTTAATCTAGTGTTCAGCATCTTCTAATCTGAACATGTCTGGAGTAATTTTTTCGTCTTGTAAGTTTGTGCTTTTGGCATAGCGCATTTCTTCCAGTGTTGCTTGAACAGTTTCTGCAATAAGTGAAGTTGAGTTCATTTCCTCTGGAATTTTTAGTAAGAGGAAATAAGCCAGTGATTCTGAATTCCGCTTTTATATTATCTGAATTTTTCGACAATTCTTTAACGTAGATTTCAAAATTCTAGGAAAGGTATCTTTTTACACTGAGCTCTTGTTGCTTTGATTTTAAATCTTAAGGACCCTTCTTCAGGCTCTTTTGAGTAGCCTAAAGCAACTCACACCAAAGGGTTGCAGATGGGTAGTAGTAGCTGATAGGAAGACAAAAGAGATGTTTTTTGTTGGATAATTGGGTATTAGTCAGATTGTCACCTAAAATTGCTTGTAGATCAGTTTGGGCTTTTAATAAGGAATAATGAGTTTAGTAAATCAATTCTCAAAAGTAGCTTTGTCAAATCACTGAGACCCAGACGCCGTCCTACTGCAGACGCGACCATTAGGACTTTTTTCAAGGTAAGCGTGTAAGCATACAGCGATTTGTTGTTATAGTTAGCTATGTAAATGTTTTGGTGGTATCACAGATTCTTTCTGGTTGCATCGAATTACGACGAACTTGTAACTTTTACCTTCTCTGCATCATTAGCAAAGCATGTCTTGTAGTAAATTTTCCTACTGGTCAAAAAATGGATTAATAGTCTTTGCATAAGCAGCAGCTCTTAGGTTTTAAATATCTTTGCAATACTAGAAAATAGCTTATTCTTAAGAGCCAGTTATAAATTTTATCTAAATCGTTGTGCAATAAACCACAGCCAGTAAACGAGTTCACTGTACGGTAAATTTTAGCATCATCTGCAAAACGTAGACCCTCAGAGTGACACAAGGGGTAGCATATGTTAATCATGAGCAAGATAATACGTAAAAAGCCTAAAATACTCCAAAGAATATTCGGAACTATAACAATTGCAATGTACAGTACAGTGTCTGTTAGAAAAGTAGGATTTAGAGAGAGTAACAAGATCGTCGGAAATACATAGTTGAAACAAGTTTATTTAATAGTCAAGAATCATTTACAGTATCGAAGGCTCTAGAAAAGTTGGTATAAACAATATCGACCAGTCATTTATTTTCTAACGCCTCGGCAACAAATTTTGAGAAGATACTTAGATAGAAAATTTTAGAGAAAACACTAAGGAACGCTATTCGGTTGTATTTGGTTACATCTGCTTTGCTGAGACAATTTTAGCCTTATTTCCATTTATTCAGAATTAAAGAGTAAAGATTTTTAGAAGCGGTATCACAAAAGATTCTCGACAGCCCTTAATAATATACTTTGGATCGTTATTCTGCCCCGTTGACGCAAAATCGTTCTGTTAGTGTAACTTTACCAACATAAAACTGCAAATAAATATTACAAACCTGCTGATGTCTTTTTTTTTAATTTGAGAAAGTGGCTTTTAACATTGCGAAGTAACTCCATAATATTAGTAGGCTTTAGACCTCTAGTCTTATGTGATACATATGCCAAAATGATTACTAATTAGTTAAATTAACGCCTTGAATGTGTGTCTTATTTCTACAATTACAGAATTGATTGTATTCTTTCTCAAGCAAGGATCTTGACTTTGTGGGAAGCAAATTAGTGGATGTAGAATCCGTCTCTTGAAGCACATCATACGGAACAAATATATCACTATCAAGTACATCCTCTACGTTTTGTTCTTTTATTTTTCTCAACAAAACCTCACAATAGTAGAGTTTCGTCAAAACAAATGTTGTTGATACATTTATAGGCAAGTGTTACTGTAATATAAATATGCGTTACCAAGCAATATGTTCAACAGCCAACGGCCCTGTCCAAATTTTGCAAAATTCTCGGAATACGCAGTAAGTATATGTCGGTGGAAAAAGTAGTACATATATGCCCCACTGGGCTAAACTGTTTTTAGTCGTCCCTTGGTACATAATATACTATTATTCTGCATGAAGCCGCTAGGTAGTATATCCAGAGAAAGGTAGCAAAAGTTTATCCTCTAACAATACAGTTTTTATTATTCATTTATATAAAATTTCAGATTTTTCTATAACAAGGATTATCAATAAATGAAAGATATTGCACTAAATTAAAAACTTAAACTTACTCTAAATTGATGTCTATGGCTTTGCCGGTAAAACAAACTGTACAGCCTTTTAAAATATTCAAAAACTTCTAATTTCTAGTCGATAAAATACTTTACTCAACATCTACAATTGGCGACATTCCTACAAGAAAACTTTTAATTTAAAATGTAGTTTAGTTTAAAGAAACCCTGTAAGCGTTATCATAAGGTAACACTAGGTATTTAAGGGTTAAAACAGAAATCAAAAAAAGGAGACTTATCCGCTCAACAATTCCGGTTAGGAGGAAACAATTCACCCTGAAGATGATGCAAAAAGCATTGATAAGGAGAAATGAATAAAAAGAAAGGAACGAAAGATAGAGAATTTTGTGTACTACTGGTACTGGACATAAAAAACGCATTTAATATGGCAAGATGGGATGGCATTATCAAGGAGTTGAGAAAAAGTGACATCAGCCCGTGCGTAATCAATATGATCATTAGTTATCTCAGTAGCAGGAAGCTGGTGCTCACTACAGAAGCTTGCCTACAAACGTGAAGATAGTATGTTATGGCAACGGTACGGTACTTGTCGTAACAGGTAGAACCAGAAAAAGAATAAAGTACAGATCGGAAAGATCCTTAAGCAGGATACACACCGAGGTACAAAGAAAAGATTGAAACTAGCCATACCCAAAACGAAAATAGTAATAGTGTATGGAGGAAAGAGGCTGCAACATCTACAATTCGACTTCTTGGGCTATACCACTAATAGCAGTAAGAAAATTAAGTACTTAGGCGTCTACGTCAACAAGGATGTTAGAATGACCACATACGTTAAATATGCAATAAAAAAAGCAAAAAAAGCCATCGAAGCGATGCCAGGACTATGCCACTGTGTTGGCACCGGCAGCACAGTAAATCGTCCAAGTTATGCCAATTGACGTAAGAGTGGAAAGACGTAACAGAATCTTTAAGTAAGACGCACATTGAGAGGTAGGCGACGCAGTGCAGGGCAGGACAGTTTTTTGTATTGTGCGAAATTTCATGTAGGAGCGGAAATTAAGACACAGTGTAAGACAGCGCAGAATTGGAACACAGCTGATCGAAGAAGTAAGACATTTCAAAATATTATATAATACAAACGATGATGGTTACCTAAAATCCAGATTGAAAGACGAAATATGGAATGACATCGCAAATAAATTAAAAGAAGGTGGTCAGATTCTGTGTCCGAATCTAATTCGGAACGCAATTAGGTTATGGCTATGGCCATGGTCTTATCATATGCTACCATTTTAATAATAATAATGTAATAATTTTAAGAATAATTGCACGAACAAATATAAAATGGTTTAATTAACGCACACTACTTATGTAAAACTATGTTTCAATATGCGCTTTAGCTGCAACCCGCGCAATATTTTCCTGCACTGTGCGAGCCTGCGTCTCATGTCCTGCATTGCGCCGAGTGCGTCGTCTGCTTCTCAATGTGCGCTTTACTTTAGGGAGGAAGAAGAGAACAACAGAAACATCAGGGAGGACGTCTTTATAAAATGGCAGGATGGATGGGCAACGAATAACACCAAGGCATTCTGGACAAGAAGACCAATTAAAGATGATAAAACCTGGTTACAGAGAAACTTTGGAAATGTCGATTACTGGCTCACTCAATATTCAACAGATCATGAAAGTTTTGAGGCGTGCTTGTATAAAATAAAGAAACGGGATGACATACATAGATGCGTAGCCTGTAACATCAGTGGCAACGCAGATCATGTCATCCGCTCGGAGGGCAACAACTAAATGTGGACACTACGGACTGTATGGTGTCTGCGTGTAGATTTTTCGCGACCATACGAAGAAAAGATAGGTAGCAAACTCAAGGAGAAAAATCAAATAGTGACCATATAATAGTGGAAGAGAAGACCTGAACAAAGTAATGCACACTAGAGTAAAGAAAGTTCTTGAAGTAGGTAGTGATCGTCTTTTAATAATGAATAATGACAAAACTAAAAATGGGAAAAGAAAATTTAGATCCAGAACATGAAACGAGACCGCACGTAGTAAAAATAAAAGTATGTAAACTGAAACAAAAGGATGCCTGAGAAAAACTAGGGGAGAGAATACCATAAAGAAAGGTAATAAGAAACATGGATATAGAAGAACACGTTAAGATGCAAAGAACTAACATTAATAGCAGTAGAAAAGGTATTTGATAATACTAAAATAATTGCAAACGCTAGAACTAATAAACAGACAGTATGGTAGATAGATTTAAAGAAGCTTAGAAAATCAGAGAAAGAAATGAAGAAAACACCCAAGATAAAGGTCATAACCAGGGCTGGAATCTCTAGAGTTTGTTAACGCTTGTTCTAGCTTTTCTAAAGAAAAGGAATGGTTGTAGAAAATTAGAGAATCTGTTAGAAAATCCAGTTGTTGCTCTTTGGTTTGTTTTAGTTGCATAAAATTTGAATGGTAATTGTACAGTCAGTTATAGTTCGATAACGTTCAGGATCGGATTCCTTACAGGAACGATTTTTTTTCCTTTATTCATGAAGTTTTTTCTCTAACAATTACTTCGCATGTAATAGAAACTGGTGTAACTGTTTTGATTAGCTTTGTAGATGTTACAGCGTTTTTTAAAAGTTACCCCGATTGACAGCAATAATTGTTTTAAAAAAAAGTGAATTTTACATTATTAATTTTGTGAGATTACGTAGTTCCTTAATTATACCAGGGTTGGTTACGCAACAGAAGACCGAGTAACGGAGAAACTCTTGATGTACACCCACACAACGCTATATTGTTCCATTTAACAATGAATACAGAATAAAAAAATAATTGATACATGCAGGGTGTTTCACTTAAAGGATTAAAAAACTTACGATTTACAATTTACGTTTCACAGCTACTTCATAATTATTTTTAAATATTAGAAGCTGGAGTTTACTATTGCAAGAATTTCAGAACGAAACGTTTATTAATTGAATTACACACGGGAGCACTCACGCACGAATAACAGAATAATTGCTGTCTTTGTAAATATTGCTAATTACTTATTACAAGACAGTTTCAAACCTACTTCAGAAAATATGGACTTATATATCATTTTTGGAACGCATGATTTAATTTTACAAGAGCGATTTATTGGATTTGACGATGCTTTACAACAAAAAGTGGAATTGCGCCAAAGCTGTTTACTGTACGGTCTATAATGTTATACCACTGCAGTTACTCTAATCGGGATTGAGTGGGAAACAAGAAAATAGAAAACTAAACAGGGCGTTTTATTTAGTATGAGTTACATTTCTAGGAAGGTTTGAGTTTTCATTGCATCTACTTACAACATTCTATTTTTCTGTTATTAATTTATACATTACATGAAATAACTAAAAACAATCATTGTAAAAGACGTAACTTTCTGTTAATAATCTTTAATTC
Organism: Ignelater luminosus; assembly: GCA_011009095.1. Lineage (NCBI taxonomy): Eukaryota > Metazoa > Arthropoda > Insecta > Coleoptera > Elateridae > Ignelater > Ignelater luminosus. Next base: position 166,612 of record VTPC01090729.1, read on the forward strand.
TATCAAGAACATTAAGGTACCGCAAACAACTTTGCAACGTTTCGTAAAGTGACAAAGATTTTTTGAAGTCTAGAAAATCCAGGCTAGAAATCAATAAATAACAGGTTTTGAATGTCCTGTTCCACTCATATTTGACGAGCTATGGGACTTGGGGATTCACTTCCATATGATTTCTTTCAATTTTCTATTTGCTACTGTTGAACATGTGAATTTAGATTTTTCGCATGATAGTAAGTTGTATAATCAGCCTACTAAATCAATTTTCCTGAAGATGTATGCAACTACATTTTGATGAATCCACTTACCATATGGAGACTAGATGTATTTATTGCTCAAATAGCATCACATTTCACTTGAAATTTTGCCATAAAGTCCAGAAAAGTTAAAATTTCATTTATGTACAGTAATAGGGAATTTTAGTTTCTTTTTAATTCTGGATATTGCATTAGATTGGAGTAACTGCTTTTGTATTATAGATTTTCTTAAACTACATTCACTTAGTTAGAAATAATACAACAAAGACCTGCAGAATTTCCCCCGGGAAAATTAAAAAAGAATCCATTAGCTATGAAACTTAATAAAATCTGCAAACCTATCGAGCAACAACGCAAAAAAAAGAAAGTAAAACTTTTCAATTAGTTTTATGTTTTATTATAAAAAGAAGCAGAATGTTGCAATTCATACAAAAAAACTAGCTAGTTAGTTTCTAGTTAACTAAGAGGAAGTTTAAAACTTTAAATTGTGGTAGTCTATGTACTAAGCATCTAAAACACGTTGATTTCAAACCAACTAGTAACTCTTCCTTTAGGTCAAGCATGTGAATTCAAACTTATGTATAAGGATCGTTAGACGTATTTGTATCAACTCTTTGAGTAAACTTTACGATCTTCTGTTTAAGAAAGGTTATTTGGAAAATTTAAATTATAAAACTTCCTAGGAACTTAGAAATAATTACTTGTATAAAATCAGTCATGTTACATATTATAATATTATGAAAGCCCAGAAAAAGTGTAACAAAATGGTTTTATTCTCTTGCATTGTAGTTCGAGCTATAAAAAATTTTGTGTAATTTAGATTTAAGACCCTGATTTAACTAAAAAACTAAAGAATGTGAAATTCTAAAATGTTTAATCTTTTCGTTACTTCGATATTTGAAACAAATCAAAAATGTGAGTTGGAATTTATTGAGTCGCTATTACTACGGAATGACTTAAAATCTATTTTGTGACATTGAAACTTTTGCGAGCTAATGAATTAATTTTCACACAACTTGGAGTAAAATATAATTATGCGTATTTAACTCACAAATAAATTAAAAATTTTTATTCATACTAATTTAGTAAAATAAAGACCTACAATTCTGTACACGTGTAGCTATTTTTAAATATTAATTAAGCTTTGAAGAATCTTAAAATTATAATATAACATTTTATATTATAATTTATAAATTAATTTCAGAATTAATTAGGAATTTAATTTAGGAGTCTTGTTGGAGATTTGAGGTTAACTTGCAATTTATCTGCTGTATTCTGGAATCTCTGTTTGTTAAAATTCACATGTATGGAAAAGATATAATAATTAATAGCGTTTATTTTCCGCCTTATACGATTGCGGCAACTTACGAAGAATACTTTAATACTCTAGAAAATACCCAATTATTTTTAACAAATGACGTTATTATCTTAGGTGACTTTAATATATCAAACATCAATAACGCAACATATGATCTTGCAAGCGGTAATGTCACTACCAAACGCTTACAACAATTTCTTAACATTCAACATTTCGGCATGTATAATAATATTCTTAATTTTCAAGAACGAACTCTCGATCTCATAATCAGTAACTTACCAGTAAACGTAATTAGTAATAAAGATGCAATTGTACCTGAAGACGTATATCATCCAGCCTTGACAGTTTCCTACAGTCGTTTATATAGAAAGAATGCTAGTACATCCAGGGTAGCGCCTGAACATTACAATTTCAAAAAAGCTAATTTCCTTCTTCTATATGAATTACTGTCTGGTTTACTAGAGAAATCATTCAAAAGTTAAAAAAAATGCATCACAAACATAAAAATATATCAGATTACCACTTGCAAGAATTCCGCGGATTAAGAGAAAAGCTAAAACAAGATACACAGGTTGCGCATGAAAACTATATTGCATCTATAGAATGTTAACGGATTTTGAAATTATATAAACAGAAAACGTAATAACAACTCAGATTTTGACAAATATCAGTTTAATGAAAGAACTACTAATAATGAAGCATAAATTCCAGAATTATTTGCAGATTATTTTAAATCGGTATACAATAACCATTCATCATACGATATTAATCATATAATATTGGGATCCAATCAGATTGCCCATAATAGTATCTCTGATTGCATTGTAATAAAACATGTGAATGTACAAGAAGTCGAGGTAGTAATGCGAAAACTAAAACCGAAAAGATCGGTTGGTCCTGATCTGGTGCCTCCTTACATATTTAAAGCTTGTGGTGAATTACTTAGTCATCCTTTATCAATATTATATAATCTAGCTCTGCAAACGAGCACTTTTCCGGATAAATGGAAATTAACTAAAGTAGTTCCTATACATAAATCTGGTGATAAATCCAAAATAACAAACTACCATCCAGTATCTGTGTTATCTGTGCCCGCTAAAATATTTGAATAAATTATTTACAGTAAAGTTTATAACACTTTAAGAAACAATATAACAGAGCATCAACACGGTTTTACAAACAAAAGATCTGTTGAAACAAATTTAATAACGTTTATGGAATACAGTAGTAGTATTATTGACAAAGGGGGACAAGTAGATGTAATTTATATGGATTTTTCTAAAGCTTTTGATAGCGTAAATCATGACATATTATTACGAAAGTTGCACGCATACGGTTTCTCTCTCAATTTGTTACAATTCTTCAAATCTTATTTACAGGACAGGTTTCAATTTATACTGATAGGCAGAATACGGGTGTGCCACAGGGTAGCAACTTGGGACCTCTGCTCTTTTTGTTATTTATTAATGATCTTCCATCCTATATTAAAGGATGTGAATGTCTTATATTTGCAGATGATGTAAAGATATACAAAGAAGTTGCTAATGTAGAAGATTGTCATACTCTGCAACATAATGTAAATTCACCGTTAGATTGGAGCAATACAAACAGGCTAAGTCTTAATATTAGTAAATGTAAATCTATGACATTCACGACCAAAAAATACTCAACTTATTATCAATATACCATTAACGGTAATAATTTAGAGCGAATACAGAGAGTTCGCGACTTAGGAGTTAATCTTAGGTCGGATTTAAGGTGGGATGATCATATCGAGAAGATAGTAAATGCGTCATTAAAAAGTCTAGGTTTTCTAATGAGGTCCACTCAAGATTTAAAAAGCGTTACGGCTATTCAATTACTATACAAATCTTTAGTAAGGTCTAAATTAGAGTTTGCTTCAGCAGTATGGAATCCTGGTCAAATTACTCATCAGAACAAAATTGAAACAGTTCAAAATAAGTTTCTTAAGTATCTTTATTACAAAGCATATGGAAAATACCCCGGTTATAACGAATATCAAGACGTTAGGTCGGAATTTAAAATTGCTAATCTATATAAAAGAAGAGAGTTGGGAGACATTTGCTTTATTCATAAGCTAATAAATAACAGAATAGATTGTCCCAAGCTGTTACCTTTGGTGCAACTCTACGTACCGGCACATAGATCTCGACCTCGCAACATCTTGTACATTCCTAAATATACAAGTAATTTACGTTTCTGCTCTCCATTAATAAGAATGGCAACCGTGGTCAATAAAATAAGTTATGAAACTGATATTGATATATTTGACTCCTCCCTAGTATCGTTTAAAAAATCATTATTCAAATTACTCTCGTAGTATCTGATTTTGTTAAATAAGCTAGTTTATGTGTCTCTGCTTATTCCGAAATTTTTCTATCATATTATTGTTGTTATTATCATTATTCTTATTATTATTATTATTCTTATTATTATTATTATTCTTATTATTATTATTATTCTTATTATTATTATTATTATTATTATTACCATTATTACTTTTTATTATAACTTTTTTTTTGTGTGATTTAATATTAAATATTATGTACAAATGTGTGATTTCCCCGACAGTATAATTGGGTTAAGCTCGTGTTGTTTGGGTAATAAATAAATAAATAAAATAATAATCTTGACCTTTTTATAAAATAAAACTTGATTATAGTTGTGTGTTGCTGTTTACCTTTAGAATTTTTGAATCGTTTTGGATGGTATGTAGTAACTTGTTATGTTTGTCAATATTTACAAACTAACGATGGAATCGTTTTGATTCGTATACTACGCATGCAGCAAACTAAAAGTAAACAACATATTTATTACATTTTCAAACCCAAACAGTATTAATTTTTAGTCATTTTCTTATTTTCCTTCATTTTGATCTATGTAAATAATGCGAAAAGTTATAATACGTAAAGAGCATACTATTATCATTTTGCTTCCAAGACAGACTGATGGATTCATAATGCAAGATAAATGGTGTCCTAGTTTCTTAATTTGCATACCTTAAATGCATTCAAAGCTTGCTGTTCCGGATTTAAATCATGACATTTAATACCATCTTAAAAGAATTCGGAGAATCAAGATTCTAATATTCGTTTTTCCAGTTTTAACGTAACCTTGCGTAACATATACAGGGTGTTTGGTTCACCGCCGTGTATTTGAAAGGAGGTGGTAAAATTCATGATTTGGAACTTATCTAACCTAATATGCTATTATACAAGTGTCACGGTTTTTGAGATATTGTCATTTTTTATAATCTCACCTAATTTGACGCATTTCCCCATTTAAATGTGAACACCACCCTGTTGGAAACTTTTAATTTGAAGGTAATGATGATTTTATAATCTTTCAGAACTACTCTATCGACTTTAGTCATTTCCATCCACTCCTATACGTGATTAAACAAATTAGATCCGGAGAAAGTTAAAAAGATTATTACTGTCCAACAAAAACTTTTTTTTTGATGTTTCCTCCACTTCATGAGTCAATTCCTACTTATCTTGGGTTGACCAAAACAAATATGACAAAGAAGAATTTTTACTAGCTCTAGTTTCTGCGATATACAATAGGTGAAAGTTTTTTATTTTAAAAGATTAAGAGAAAACGGTAAATATTAATTATATATGCTAACAACATTAAAAATGTGATCGTTTTTTTAATGACAGTTAAATTCCAAATTAATGAAAGAACACTTACCAGGTGGTTGGATCTACAGAGTATCAATTGGTGGCTTCATGAGATCGCTATCTTTTGGCATTCCTCTTGTAGGTGAGTTCTGGAGTATCCCTACACACAAACCAGCAGATATCTCCGTTCCATCACAGAAATATCCTGATGGAACCTTTCTCCGTGCTCGTCACTGACAGCTCCACAACTAGATGGAAAAAAATCGAGATGGGAATAGAAAAAATGGATTTTTAGAGATATGCTGCATCCGAGTTGATGGTATTTTTGTAGAAGTACTGTCATTAACTGAGTGTAGTTATCATCTTTTTTCTTTCCTAGAAATCCATGCATAACTTACTTGAGAGCTTCCCAAGCTTCCTTTTCTTTCCCTTCTAAAAGTAAATCGAAAGCAGGATCCTTTACGGGTTGACATATTTGTGGCCCAACAAAGATGCTTTCCTTGACTTTTGCAGCACTTAATCTAGGAAATTTTTTCCTCAAGTATTTAAAAACCTGATCTTCTCGGTTCATGCCTTGACAAAATTCTTCATTAAACCCAGCTTGATATGTAGGGGTGGAAGAAGAACATCTTTTGGATCCACGAGAGGCTTGGCAACGACATTTTTCTTTCTAGAGTTAAGATTTCTTGCAGGGCAATCTGCTTGAATATAATGTGATTTCTTATTCCTACTGTCCCACATACATAAAAAGCAACAGTCGAAAAGGGCTGTCATGTTTGCATAAGTCACTTTCACGTGAACTGCATGACCAACAGGAATAAAAAAAAACTGTTGCCGTTGTGAATCAGTACAGCTTTCAAACTAAGCTTGGAGGAGTTTATGAATAGCCTCCATTCAGTTGGATCATACTTCAAATTCAATCTTTTCATCAAACCATTAATGTCACAGCAAAAAACAAGATTGTTTTTCTTCTCAAAAAAGGAAGCACATCCCCCTGACGTTGTCTATACTTGGGGACTCTGACATCATGTTGAAGAAGATTTCATTGCTATAACCTTGACCCTAGAAGTTCCGCCTTCTCCTGTGACAAGTCAAGGTCTCGAATGAGATCACTCAACTCCGATTGGTTCAATCTGTGCGGTTGATCATCTTTCTCTCCAAAATCAGGGTCATGGAATGTTGAAGACTTGAGAGGGGTTTTTCTTTTTTTACACTGTCTTCATTTTCTACTTGCAACTCATAATTCTGGGGCGAAGTAGGAAATAGTAAACTGTCTGAATGTGGAATAAGTCGAATAGCAGATGGAAGATTCGGGTACTGAACTGTTTTTTTTTTCATTGAGAATCCTGCCTTTATAGGCGGAATCAAGCAAAAATAGCAGTTATCTGTATGATTTGTAGGGTCTCGCCAAACCACAGGCACAGCAAAAGCCATTAATCCTTTTTTTCAGTCATTTTCGTAATAAAACTAAACATGAATTGCAACATATATGTGTGTGGAGCCCATGACTTATCCTGGTCCCCTACCTTTATACCAAAATAATGTTGGTAGACAGTCTTCACAAGTGACGTCAAATTGCGTTTCTGTGAGCAAAACTTTATTTCACCACAAATGTAACAAAAATTGTTCATTGATTTTACACACTTCCGTGGCATGTAGATGTAACAAATTTTACTTTTTAAAAACACTCCAAAACAAGACGTTCTGCACTATTTACAACAGAAATAATATGAAATTCACCGTTACAGCAATAGTATTTACGTTTATAACCTACCCACAACTAGATCACTGTTGTATTTCGACAGTTGACTGAAAATGTAGACTATAGAGAATGTAAAATGTCACTGTATCTCCAAACCAAGAGCTAATCGGTCATTTTTATGGTGATTTGTCAATTTAGCAGGTGGAAATACATAAGAATCAGCTATTCTTGAGCCCAAAAGATTTCCATTGTTGGTCAGTGTTATGACTAAAATTTAACTTTTTTCTCATAAGACTATAAAAAAGAAAAATTTAATGCGTAATTATAAACATTTTATAAACATCCATGTTTTTTGCCCTTTAAAATGACATATCACACTTTTACCACCTGCGGATTCTTAGGACTAACATGCGACTTGAATACAAAGGAACTATCGCAATCAGCCTTTCAACTAATTCTACTTTTTTGGATCCAGGCTGGAGAGAAGGTAAAGTTTCTAAAGCTGTTGCGCCTTCGGCGCAACGAATTTCGATGACTGCCTAAATGGGGTAATGTAATAAATAAATATAAATCAAAATCTAAAGCGTAATGTCCCTTGAATGTGACGATCAAATACATTATTGAAAAAACTTTCTCTTAGTATTTTTGAGTAGTCTCTTTGCTAAATATTTGCATAAACTTTAAAATTATTTTGATAACTGTAATATTACACGATTTACGTCTATCATGGGTGATCAGAAATTGATCTCCTTTGACAATTTCTAGAAATGTGCAACAACCATGGTGTCACAATTATGTCCTTTTCTGTAGTTTGATACTTTTCATTATCGCATTACCATTTGAATGACAGCTGTTGAACTGAAAATACGTTTTGGTTTTAATTTAATTTAAAGAGCAGCAGACGAAACAGGTGAGGAGATAACGACAATAACTGTTTATAGACCTAATGAAGATGAAACTGCAGAAGTGAAAGGTAAATTCTGGAAGGAACTTAACCTTGCAACAGAAAATAGTAAGGGACACGAAAATATTAAGGGAAAGTTTTTGTTATAAGAGATTTCAATGCGAGCGTAAGGAAAAAAATTATAAAGCCATAGATACTATAGGTACACATGGGAAAGATAATGAAAACAACAATAGAAGAAGAATGATAGATTATTGTGCACTAATGATCTAATAGTGACAAATACTTATAACGAACACGGAAATATACACAAGTATAGGAGACAAGGAAAGGAGAAACTAGATAGATCGATTATTTATTATACATTAGTGAAGAGCAGTAACCGAAGAGGGATGCGAGACGTAAAAGTAAGACGAGGACCTGAGATAATTAAATTATCTACAAGAAGCAAAAATTAAGAAAACAAAAGCCAAGGAAGAAGAAAACACCAAAGAAGATACAAGAAACATAACATATAAAATTATAAAAACGTATAAACTGAAGAATAATACAATAGCAAGAAAATATGATCTGAGAGTTAACAATGAGATGGCGGTAATAAAAGAATCAACAGAAGATTTGGAGCGGATGTGGCATAGATTCAAACAAATACTAAAGAAAGTAGCTAAAAAAATATGTGGTGTGACAAAGGTGAATAAGAGCAGAAAACAAACCAATTGGTGAAACAACGAAAGAAAAGAACAAGTGAAACAAAAATAAAGAAATGGAAAAAATATCTAAGCAATAGAACAGAAGATAATTATAATGAATATAAAGAACAACGCCTACGAGTAAAAGTTATGGTGAGAGCAACGAAGAAAGATAATTGGAAAGATTTTGGAAAACAAATGGAAACAAATAGTAAAGAAAACCAAAAACTATTTTATATAGTATTGAAAGCAATAAGATTTGGAAAAAAACCTCGGCTGTGCAAAATAATTAATAAAGAAAAACAATTGCTAACAAAAGGTGGAAAGAATACTTCCAAGAATTTCTAGAAAATAAAAAGATAAAGAAGAGATAGAATGTATGCTAAAGAAGAAGATGAAAACAAAAAAATATCACATGTAATAACGATAGAAGAAGTGACTAAAGCATTAGAAAGAACAAAAAATGGAAAAACTTTGGGACATGACGGCATTACTGCAGAAATGTTAAAAAATATGGGAATAGAAGATATCAAATTATTTGTAAATATATATAATAAGGCCTGGAAAGAGAAGAAAATACCCAAAGATTGGCAAACAGGTATAGTCTTACCCATATTCAAGAAAGCAGATGCACGGAACTGCTGTAATTATAGAGTATTATTATACCATTAGTACGGCAATAAAGACTTACGAAAGACTAAGAAAAATAGTGAGAAGGAGTGTGCAAGATCACGTACTACTTGCAATAAAAGAAATTATACAATAAACGCTCTCGAGCAATAACAAGGCCTACATGGCATTTACTGATCTAGAAAAGGCGTTTGATATGGTGAGAAGACAAAGGGTGTGGGAAGGCTTAGAAAGACGAAGCGTAAATAAACAACTTATACACGCAATTAACAGTCTATATGAAATAAACATAAACTATGTAATAAACAAAAATAAAAAGTCGGAATCGTTCCAAATTAGAAGAGGTTTAAGGCAAGAAAGAGTAATGAGTCCGGCACTGTTTAGACTATTCATTGATGAAGTAATGAGAGAGTGTATGCCGGAATTGAAAAGACTCCAGGTAGGGTACAGAAAAGTGCAGATTACAGAAATATCATAATGTGCATTTGCAGATGATGTGGTAATTATGAAAAAAACTTGCAAAAAAATTTTGAAACATGGAATAACCAAGTTTGGAATGAAAATAAACAGTGAAAAACAAAGATAATGGTAATAACTAAAGAACCACAACACGCAAATATACAAATAGATGAAAAGATGAAAGAACAAGTAGAAACCTTTAAGTATACTTTTATCAGCAAAAAAGAAATCAACAGAAAAACTAAAATAAATGTTTTTTACACAATATACAGACTAGTACTTACTTATGGTAGTGAAACATGGGTGATGACAACAAGAATGAAAAGTAAAATTCAGGCGCTTAAAATGAAATGCTTACCTAAAATTATAAAAATTACTATGACAGACAGAATACGAAATACTGAAGTATGACAAGAACTAGAGACCAAGTCTATTCTAGAACATATTGAAGAAAAACAATTAAGCTGGTGAAGACATCTAAAATGTATGCAGGAACATCGACCAGTAAGACGAGTGTGGGAAACGAAAATACCTGTGAAAAGGAATAGAGGAAGACCTAAACAAACATGGAATAGTGTGATATCAAAAATACTAATAAAAAGGGGAAAATCCATAAACGAAGCCAGTAAATTTTGCAAAAAACAAAAAACAGTGGTCAAAGATCGTGCGTAATTTAAAGTGAGTTAAAGTGAAAACTGAACCCGACACCGTAAGGTATAAGGGCATAAGACTATATTAGGGTAAATGCACCTAAGTAAGTCCAGCTCCAGCCGCCCACCACCGAATCAATTATTGTTTTATAAATAAATTATGGCACCATAAATAACGGAGATTTTTAGCTTTGTGTTATCTACCATCCTTCGTTCTAAGGATTATGTTACATTCATTCCGGTAAATAATACTGCCAGTACGTGATTGTGTTTACTACGACTGCCAATGAGTGTGTTTTTATTAACGAGAAACGATTGCATTCTAGGTAAGATTTGCGCATTGTTGTAGACATCTTCGTAAAAACTTTTGTTTGGTAAATCAAAGTAATAGTCCTTCTTAATATTTAATACAAAAAATTCTAGATTTTAATTAAATAAATGTCGAAAATAAGGTAGGCAGAGTACCGGTATTCACAGATTCGTCTAGTCACCCGCTCGCCGCCTTCCACTGTCGTGCAGTAGATATTCCACAATACTGAGATTTTATATTATTGTTGCTCGACTTTTTAATTTAATTTTGTTGATTAGCACCCACATTTATTAATCTTTCCATCATTTATTGGATGGTTATTATTTTCTTCAAAAAGAAAATCTAATTTTAGGAAGTCAACATGTCCAAACAACCAACTTTTAAAAAGTATCATGTAGAAAGTAGGAATTAAATTCATTTGTTTATTAATTATTACTTATTTTGTATTTGCATGTATTTTTTAAAATAAATTCTTTTCGTTTCAATAAATCGTTTATGAGCAAATGCAAGAAAGGCATAAAACTGTTAAATTATTTTATGCTTATGGCGAGTAACGAAGATATCGCTAACACAGATTTAATATGCCAAACAGGCGATCCGAATAAAGCTTCCAAGAACTCATATGTAATCATTTAAGAAATAGTCCTTCCTCACGTTTATACGATGTTTATAGCTTTGTTTTTTAAAGGGCGGCTACTAGGACCTTGACGGCGGATTTTTAGTAATAAGCGGCGGATTACGGGGCCAAAGTGTCGGTTTTAATGAATTATTTTTTCTCTCATATAAAACTAAACGTTTAATGACTTTTGACGATTGAGCATGTATATCATGCATAACTATACATATAGTTTCATTGATAATTATTATTTCGTTTTAAATTTAAACGAATTTGAACTTCAAATATACTTTAGGTGGCAGAGGATTGGTGCTTTTACCCTATATATTTAATTTTATTAAATACTTAGAAATGTCGTGATCCCCATTTATACACCTACACAACAAAGAAATTATTTTTATTTCCGACTACAGCTTTTAGAATTAGTTTATAGAATTCTCAGCTGCGGATAGCAAACGGAATAGTTTATATAAAAGAAAAAAACCCTACTTGAATATGAAAACCTAATAAAAATAATGTAGGTGTATTACTGACTTAATTTTACTTTATATGGCGAACATTTAAAAAATCTGAAACACCCGTTACCGCATTAAGATAATAAAAGACTATATAAAACTCAGCACAAAGAAGAAAAGGTACATTTCTCTTAATTTTTTTTCTCTTAGCGGAAACCAGAAGCCGGTGGAAAACCAACGAAAGTTTCCGGTTCTATAGCTTTAGCACAAAACTGTTATGGAACGTATAATTATGATCCTCCTGCTTATCATCTGATTTAGAGACGTCGACGTCTCAAATAAAAACAAATTGTAATAATAATTACTTTTGCTTTTATAAAATTTTAAGAAACTTAGTATTGAAACAATGTCGAATTATAAGTAGGTATTTTAACAACGACCGCTAACGAAGCTCTTATTTCCACGTTTCGTTAGAAAATCATGTAATGTTAAACATAATTAGAAGGTGCCTGTCTACGTAGATATACTGGAGCTTTTCATGATTTGAAGTTAAGTTAGCCATAGGCCGTTTTCTAAATTTAATTTTCAACTGTAGAAGCTGTTAACAAAATTTCAGTTTCCGTGCTTTCGAACAAAATACCCTTGGGTGTACAAGTTCGAGATGTTTTTACGTTATGCCTTATGTCAAGAACTCAAACTGTTTTTCGCATATCTAAAGCTAAAGAAATCATAATACGTTACGCAAAAACCATACGTCACTAGGTTACAACAAAAAGCGAATATTTCAAAGGCTTCTTTTTGGTTTTGTATGAAATAATAAGGAAAAATAATAATTTTAAAAGCTAGGAAGTTGTATAAAAGGGATTAAGATTTTATTTTATTTTTCGTAGTGTGAAAAGTGTTTCTTTGACTTTGAACACAATCTATTACATAATATTTATTTATTTTTTATGTCTTTGATTTCAAAATCAAAGACATAAAAAATAAATGAAAATAGAGAGTAAAAGAAAGAATAATATTATAAATAATGTTTTATTATTTCCTCAATAAAATTTTTTTTAAATCTTTAAATCTTTTGTTGTGGGGATTCTATAGAAAAAAAAAAGTTTAACAGAAAACTTTATCTGCACCTGTTCATAAATTGTTATTGATTTTGTTCAATGATAGTTTATAAGAAACCTAAATTAACTGCACTTAAAAACACCTAAAGCTTTTTTAAATTTGAAAATCACTCCCCTCATTGGGATAGCTTCCTCTAACCAATTAAATATGTAATTGAATAATTAAGTATAATTTTTTTGTTGTGTACTGTCTGTTACATTTTTAAATAGTTGATGAATTTTAATTAGGAGTTTATATAACTGTTGTCACAATATTACATCCATGGTAATAAATTAAAGTTAATCAACGTTTGAAAAACTGGAACGAGTAGTATTTTTAATTGTTACGTGTAGTGCTGTAAATTTAATTTATTTAACATTTTAAATTTTTAATTAAAAAATTCATTTTTACCATTTGGATCGTTGTAGCACAGTTGTGTAGCAACATTTCCTATTATATTTATGTTCAACAAATAATGAAATATATTTACGACGTCCTTCCCCTTCACATCTGATTTCTTACTTTTCATGACAGAAATTTGTTTTTGTTGTTACCTGAAAATGTAAAATATAAAAAAATATAAAATTTTTAGGCGTTTTTAGTTCTTTTCTATGAAGTACATTTTATTGAGACTTTATAAAGTTTTCAGGATTTTTTAAAGTGTTTGTTGTTTTATTTTTATTAATCACTGTCAAAGACAAACTTAAATTAATTTCTGTTCTAATGACATATAATAAAAATGATAATACATGTAATAACTTCTGTAATTACTCGTAAAAAGTCTTCCAAGTACTCGAACGGTTTGAAAATTCACAACGGAAGGGCGCATCATAGGGTAAAAGCACCAATACTCCGCCACATAAACAAAATTTTAAGTTCAAACTTGTTTAAATTTAAAACGAAATTATACTTATCAATGGAACTTTCTGTATAGCTATGCATATTTCAGTGGTATACATACTTAATCGTCAAAAGTCATAAAACGTTTAGTTTTATATTAGAAAAAACATAATTCATCAAAACCAGTCCTTTGTCTCTATAAACCGCCACTCTTTACTAGAAATCCGACGTCAAGGTCCTAGTAGCCGTCCTTTAAATAAACAAAGCTATAAACATCGTGTAAACGTGAGGAATGATTATGTCTTAAATGATTACATACGAGTTCTTGTGAGCTTTATTTCGATCACATGTTTGATACATTAAATCTTTTTTAGCGATATCTTCATTACTCGCCATAAGCATAAAACGATTTAACAATTTTATGCCTTGGATTTGCTCATAAACGATTTATTGAAACGAAGAGAATTTATTAAAAAAATATATGCAAATACAAAATAAATAATAATTAATAAAAATTAATTTAATTCCTACTTTCTACATGATACTTTTTAAAGGTTAATTTTTCACTTAAGTTGGTTGTTTGAACATGTTGACTTCCTAAAATTAGATTTTCTTTTTGAAGAAGATAATAACCATCCAATAAATGATGGAAAGATTAATAAATGTGGGTGCTAATCAACAAAATTAAATTTAAAAGTCGAGCAACAATAATATAAAATCTCAGTATTGTGGAATACCTACTGCACGACAGTGGAAGGCGGCGAGCGGGTGACTAGACGAATCTGTGAATACCGGTACTCCGCCTACCTTATTTTCGACATTTGTTTAACTAAAATCCAGGATTTTTTGTATTAAATATTAAGAAGGGCCGTTACTTTGATTTACCAAACAAAACTTTTTACGAAGATGTTCACAAAAATGCGCAAATCTTAACTAGAATGCAACCGTTTCTCGTTAATAAAAACGCAGTCAATGGCAGTCGTAGTAAACACAATCACGTACTGGCAGTAAATAAATGCTAATAATTAACATATAACTTTTATTTACCGGAATGAATGTAACATAATCCTTAGAACGAAGGATGTTAGATAACACAGAGCTAAAACTCTCTGTTATTTATGGTGCGATAATTTATTTATAAAACAATAATTGATTCGGTGGTGGACTGCTGGAGCCGGACGTATTTAGGTGCGTTTACCCTACTTTAATCGTAGCCAAGTTGATGAAATCAATCCAACTTCAAAGATTTCTTTAAATAAACCTTCAGCACCCAAAGGAAAAGCTAGTAATCCAACTATATTCTGAGATGTTTTCGTTCAAACTATAAATATAACGACAGTATCACTTATGATTCGATCTCTGTTTTTAATAATAATGATGATAATTTGAAAACTAAAGAATCAAAAGAATATACATAATTAGAAGTTAACGACAGCTTGGGTAATGTATCACAAAAAAGATCTCAAGGGAAATGCTTGTCTATTATGCAATCAGAAGTGTAAAAATATAAATGGCGTTTAAAATCACACTCGTAAGGCTCACCCTGAACATTATCACCAATCCATTGCAAATAAAAACACACACTCTCAAAGTAACATTTTGGAATTTAATTTTGAAGATAAGGTAAATTCGAAATTAACCCATTTTGAACTAGCTGTGCCATACGACACCGTTTTCTAACAATTTTAATTTACGCGCGCTGCCCGTTTGGAGCGATGGTTAACAGGCGGTTGGGAGCTCTGTGGGTCAGGGAGGGACCAGACTGATAGCGTGATCCTAGTTACAAAACTACGCAGGCGTGTTGGTGCCTGTACAGCATGTTTGAGGCAAGTGAAAAAGCGGGAATGGAAGAAATGGACATACGCTGGAAGTAAGGTAAGTACAGGTTTATCTATTTAGTGTTAACAATGAGAACAATATGGATATCCGATCTGTCTCCTTAGTCTTTTCGTCACGTAAGTAAAGAGTTAGATTGCTAAAGTTTATAGTAGTTTTGATTATATTGACAATAACAACCAGCGCTGCCTTTTTGCACCCGTAGATTTTTACCGTGTCCATTTGCAAATCTTTGTTTATCTTAGTACTCTTACATTTTTTGCTCCCTAGCAAATATTAATTAGTTTGTTTTTACCTTGCGATCGGTTTTACAAAATATTTCTCATACAGAGGACTGACATTGCACGAGGCACTTGCCCTTCTTAAAGAAGATAAGCCATTTATCAAGCCCCAATCGGTTTACATCGAGTCACCGTCACCAACTGTTGTATCGGACAAAGACTTGGCCGAGGAGGACGAGGTTGGTCTCGTTAACAACCTTTTGAAGGTGCCGGTTAAATGCACCATGCGAAATAGTTTTGCCGACATCTCACTGTGGTACAAGACGTCCTCGCCGCGTTTGTCGGAAAGATCGACCAACCGACGCAAGGTCTTCGAATGCAGCTGCGAACAAAAGCTCTGTAACTCAATGTAATCTTCACCGTAACACTAATAAAGCCAGTACATCCACTAAAGTGTATTCTAGTAGGAATGAAAATAGTTCGTCGGGTGACTTTTTAGACGATTTGGACAGCTGTAACACTTGTAAACCTAAACCTGCAAAGCGAAAAAAAACTACATTGAAATCCAAATCCTGAGTGAGTCAAGACCTGCCTTCAGTAACGTATATATTTTTCTTATGCAGACTACTCCAGATATAGAGAGAAATTACCTATGGAGATGTTTGAATTGTTCTTTATTGATGAAGTAATCAATAATTTAGTTGAGCAGTTGGGTGTTTATGCTGGATTCCTAAATTGTCCGGACCCGAAAATCACTTCTGAGAAAATGAGAGCTTTCGTAGCTATTCTCATTCTCTCTGGCTACAATCCCGTGCCATCAAGAATATTCTATTGGGATCAGAATGAAAACACCAGATACATTTTGGTGTACAACAGCATGAGGCGGGATAGGTTCAAAACTTTGATGCGGTTTCTTCATTGTGCCGACAACTCCAAAATTGATGCCAAGGACAAATTATACAAACTGAGACCACAGATAGATTCCCTACGGAAGAGCTTCTAAAAAAATACGTGGTTTTAAGAGAACTGAATTATGACAAGTATTTTGGGCGACATGAATGTAAACAGTTTCTAAGAGGAAACCATATACGATTTGGTTTCAAGAACTGGTGCGTAAACAGTCCCAACGGTTTTCTCTTAGACTTAAAAATTTATCAAGGCAAGAGTTTTGAGGAATATGGCCAAATGTTTGGAAAAGCTGCTGCTTCGCTAGTAAACATGATTGACAGCTTGCCGCAGCCTATTCAGCAGCTGCCAATGCGATTTTACTTTGACAACCTTTTTACTACTACTACTTTTATGCAAATTTAAAAGAAAGAGGATATGAAGGAATTGTCAATGTTCTTATTCAAATAAAAATTAACTAGAAGAAGAAGAGCATATGCATACATGGAAATTTAAATTTGGAAACACGGTTTTATCAAAAATCATAGACACTTTACCGGGACTTAAACACCCATCAAGGAAGATTTTATGAAATCAGAAAAATAAAAAGCTTTAACTTAGAAATAAAAATTCCTTACAAGCAAATTACCCCAGGTGTCCGCCTCCGATTTTGATGATTTTCGAATTTGCTGTAGAGAATCAAAAACTAAAAGAAACGTATTTTTGTATCTGCTCCTAAACGGTTTAGGAAAATGAAACCACCTCCTAAAGTTACAGCCCTCAAGCCGAGAATTTGCAGTTTCATATAGAAGAACTACATTAACTTAAATGAAACTAACTCAGACGTACTTCTTGAAAGACATACTATGGGGGTAACATCACCACCGTAAACTTCTTGAACCCTTCCAAAAATTCAAATACTGCGGAAAAACTTGTAGAGCATATTTGAATTGAGTTTCAGTGTTTTGGCATTTTCGTCAAAAACGCACTGTAACGACCAAACTATCCCTTTCAGTGTTAGAGTGTTATAAAACCATGTTAGATCAATCGTTTTTCTAATAAATATTTTAGGGTTAAATATTTCAAGAATTTCATTAATTGATTCACATGCTATCAAATGTACCCACGACCTTCTTCAAAGAGATACAACATCTCCACGACTTTTTATTTTCGAATTATTGTACGCAGTAAACAGATATAAATCTTCTAATCGTATCGTGCACGTGAAAATCAGTGCATAACGAGGAAGATTTTTCGATTTTACAACAAATGACTTTTTGTAAAAGATTTGTAGATCGTGGTCGTTTAAGATCTGTGCGAACTGCTGAGGCGGAAGATGCTGTTTTTGTAAGAATTAAAGAAGCACATTCAGTGAGTACAAGGAGCATCGCAAAAAAACTTGGAATTGACCGCAAACTTGTTTGAAACGTAATTCATGACGATGGATTACATACATAGCATTATGCTAAAATTTATTACTGCAACCACAAGACCCCTATGCAAGACGAAATTGGTTAATTGCACGAACTGAAGAAAACCCAGCTTTGCCAGGTCGTTTTACATTTACGAATGAAGCAAAGTTTAGCCAAAACGATATGTTTAATCAATACAACAAACATTATTCCGATTTGGCGAATCCCCATGCAGCATACCGGAGAAATAACCAACGTCGTTTTGGTGTAAACGTATGGGTTGAAATATTGTCTACTAGCTTGCTTGGTCCAGTCTTCCTTCCGGACAGATTAAATTAAATTAAATTGGAAGCTACCTTTGTGGATGTTGTTAACGATATTCCGTTAGCTATAGTACCTAATTCTTGGTTCCAAATGAACGGAGCACCAGTTTACAATACGGCTGCAGCAAGAGGTTGACTCGATACCATTTAATCCAACAGGTGGATTGGCTGAAATAGTACTGTGTCGTGGCCAGCAAGAAGTTCCGACTTGACGCCGCTGAGAATCTCTTTATGGAGTTTTGTAAAAAACCCACGTCTACCGAACACCGGTCAACAACCTGGAAGTTTTTCTCCATCACATTGAAGGCGCCTTTCTATTGACAAACAGGAATATGTTGTAGCGAATGTTTGAAACTATTATCAAGAGTGATTTCGAGCATCTACTTTATGTCAAATACAAATGTCATTTTATTTTAAATTCTTTTATGAAGAGGTATGAAATTTAGTTCCGAAAGATAATTGGTGTTATTACGATAATTTAGTACAGTAAAATGACAACGCAATGGTGGCTATGGGAAGTAATCACTACAATGTAACACCTCTCCATAAAACCGCTAGAAGAGTAAAAGGAGAACATAAAAGTCCAGCAGCCCAATGCTATAAAAAAATATAATGAAAAAATGAGAGTGGTTGATCTTTGTGCTAGCTATCGCCCAAAATTGAAATCTAAGAAGTGGTGATGGAATCTTTTCTCACATGCTCTAAATCTCGTTGTTGTAGCAGCATATCGTTTTTACCAGCATGTCAATTGTGAGGCAAGTATCAGCCATTTAGAGTTTCGGTTGTAACGGTTATTCGGCCGTTCTCGTTATATGTAAGAGGCTATTAGGTATTCTTGCTATGTTTGTATCCCTTCACATTGAGTTTGTCTTGTAGCAAATTCTCTTGCTTCGATTTCTGTGAAAGTCAAGGGTGGTTGACGAATCTCGCTTGTTACCACTATTCTGTGCGAGACACGCGGTATAATTATGTTCAGCGTCTAATATATTATCTTTCTTTATGATTTTTTAAGTTTAATCCGCGTTTAGGAATTTGTTTACTGGTTAATGCAGTTTGGTTTCAGAACTTTTGCTAATAGACTGTTTAAATTGTTTTTCTTTTTGGAAGAAGAATTTGTCTAGAATTTTTTTGATAGGGGAATTATATCATCCATCTTGGTGAATATCTCTCGATTTAGATTTTCTTTAATTATGCTTTACTATTAGTGAGGGCTCAATTTATTAATTGATTAGGAATTCTCCTTGTTTAAAACCAGTTTTCTTCCCGGAGATTAGCTTGGAAGTTACAGCGGGGTTAAGCGACTTGGTTGATATAAGGAACGGGGAATTGTTGGCAGTCAGAGAGCAAGAGCGTGAGTTACCACCGTTGTTTGTGCCGACGACGGGGTTTTAATATTCCGTTTTTGAGTGAAAACAGAAACCCTTTTATTAGATGTAACTTGGTCCTATTGAAATTTAATTGTGGTTTTTGTGTCCAGCTTTTTTTATGAAGCTGTAATTTGGCTCGGACTAAGTTTACCAGCAGAGATAAACAGGGAAGAAGATTCTTCGGTGATTAATTAAATTCCTTGAGGCGTTGCTGCTGAGTTCTGCTTTCCTAATTCAATGACGATCTCTCCAACCCTAAGCTGTTTGACTTGAGGGATGGATACACCAATGTGGTTGAGAAGATTAGAGTTGTTCCACATCAGAAACCACGAAACCTAAATATATAGGGTAAGTGTTACAATTGTTTTAACCTTGCCAACAACTGCATTCATAAAATGGATTAAAATCAGTTATTGGCCAGCCGGCCAATGACTGTAATAAAATTCTAAAGTTTTTCTTTTTTGTTTTTGGCGGTGGTTTTGATTATGTAGGCAGATTTCTACTTGCCTTGTAAAAGATTTGTTATTTCGATCCACTTAAACAGCTGTTAGCCGGCGGACAATAACTGCATTTTGAAGTGGCCAATAGCTGTGTATTACAATAGTTCTTATGCTTAATTTTACAGCTGCATAAGAAAATGCCGAAAGTGAGTAACAAGACGAGAACGCAATAAACCAAGCTTTAAGGGCAATTGAAGATGGCATGAGCCAAAGAAAAGCTGCGCAGCAGTTTAATGTACCTAGGGCAACTCTGCTATTCCGTACAAGCGAAAAATTTAGAAACAAAATTACTCATGGACCTGAACCTATTTTAACTAGTTTTGAAGAAAGGTTATTGGAAGACTGGATTTTAGCGTCACACAAAAAAGGATTTCCACTTAGAATTAAAGATGTGCAATCGTCCGTCAAATATTTTCTGGATACAGTCCCAAGAAAAAATCCCTTCAAGGAAAACATCCCGGGAAGGAGTTGGTATGCAGCATTTTTAAGGCGTCACTCTGCCATTAATACAAGAACAGCTGAAGGAATTACGGCAACCAGTTCAGTTGTTTGTGAATCTAATATAAGAAAGTGGTTCGAAAGAATAAACAATTATCTTAAAGAAAAACAGTTAAGTGATATGTTAGAAGATCCTTCCCGGATTTACAATGGGGATGAGACCTGTTTTTGGCTGTGCTCTAATAATAAAAAGGGTCTTGCGCCGAAAGGAACTAAAAATGTTTACAAGGTGAAATATCATCCAAAAACTAACCTGACCGTTATGTTTACATTTTCTGTGACAGGGGATATTACACCTCCAGTGGTCACATATCCCTACAAGAGATTACCATCAGATATATTAAATTCGGTTCCTGACGACTGGGGGGTAGGATGTAGTGACAACGGATGGATGAAAAATCATTTATTTTACGAGTATCTTGGAAATGTTCTATACTCGCACCTGAAAAAAAAGGAGTAAAATTCCCCATTATTTTATTTGTTGATGGACATTGTACGGATCTTACTTACGAGATAAGTCAGCTGTGTACCAATTTAGAAATAATTTTGATAGCATTGTGCCCCAATTCGACACATTTACTACAACCAGCAGACGTAGCTGCGTTTAAACCGTTAAAGAATGGATGGAAAAGGGCAGTCCTAAAGGCAGTAATGAATTTGAGTCAGACTTCATCAACGGAATTGAAAATGTTGGTAATTTAAACATCGAAGATATTCCTATCCTGACAGAAAAGATGTAAACGACATAGTTTTGCAAGGTATGACATTTACTGACGCAGAAGTCATTCAAGATGAAACAAATTTTTAGAATATAAAAAATAATAATTAAAACACATCAACTTTAAGCGATTTTATTGCTTGGCCGAGAACTCCAGAGCGCAAGGGAAAAAAACTAAGAAATTACCTTTTGTATTAACTTCGACAGTAAAAAAGAACGCCGAGAAGAAGAGATTAGAAGACAAAAAAGAAGCCGAGTTGCTAAAGCAGCAACGTAAAATAGAAAGGTTAAAGATAAATCAAACAAAGAAAGATACTATTTTAAGCAAAAGGCGTAATAATAGAAAGCAAACGACAACGCAAAAGATTGAAAATAAGAAAGTTATAGTGAAAGATATTTGCATTGAAAATTAAGAAAACAGTGAGGGACAACCATCAAAAGTTGCTAGAAGACGGAGAATGTACAGAAGAACAATAACGTAATACCTAGAGGTAATGTATTTGAAGTCAGTAATGATGAAGAAAGGAAGATACTAGAGTGCGACGAAAAACTTGATAATTCAAGAAAGACCGACTTTTTAAATCATATACTGGTACAAAGAGGTATTGTGACAGAACAGGAGCAAACATTTTATCAGCCCTGTGAAGTTTCTAAAAGAAAATTATATGCAGAAGATAACCTGAAGAACACCCCTAAAAAGGTTACTATATTGTCCGATATTTCAATACCCATACCTACATTCGAAAATAAAAGAGTTTTTACAGGCATATGTTACACATGCCTCAATAATATAAATAAATGTTACAGTGGTATTAAATGCATGTCTTGCACAAGAACTTACCACACAGTGTTTTTTGAAAATTTACGAAAATCAAGAAACCCCAAACGTATTTACTTGTTCAGCTTGTGAGAGATTATAATTGATTACTGCAAGTGGGTGGTTTGATGAACTTTTCTAATTTTACCTTATTACGGTATATTTACCTTTGCAATAAAAATTAATTTATATCGTCTTTCTTATTTCCAGTCTTTGATTATTTCAGGACGGTAGAAAGGGTTACGGCTGTCAGATAACATTAATAACTTTGAAAGAGACCTTAGATAAAAATAAGAAAAACGGTTTACTTAAACCTAGGTAAGTACCTATTCACCACTACATTTAACCTTAGTATTTGAGATGGCCAATTACTGTAAGAGAAAATTGCCAATAACTGTAGTGGCATGGCCAATAACTATAAATTTGCTCAAGATTTATTTTTTCAGATTTTTAAGACAATTAGAGCTAAGTTAGACTTTAATTGAACTTACTAAATAAAAATTAGAAATTTCCTGTATTATATATTGGTAAATTTAAATTGCTATGGTTGTTAAACTAATGACAGCAAATCTTCTGAAAAACCAATTTTCTAAAATGGCCAATAACTATAGCATTTACCCTATTTTTTATATCTAAA